>JAJMZR010014266.1:0-10310 GCA_023807225.1 Epidinium caudatum
CCCCAATCCCCAATCCCCAATCCCCATAATACTTTAATATAAATCAATTATTTTTAATTATTTATTAAATTTTAAATAATATTTATTTAATAAAATATAATATATATTTTTAATTAATACTTGAATTAAAATCCTAAAATGAGTAATGGTACAAGAAAAAAAGTGTTAGATTTTAAGAAAATGCTAGTCAATGATGATGAAAATTCAATTATAAGAAAAAAAGGAAGTAAACAAAATTCTTCTAATCAAAACAATTCACACAAAAAAGACAAAACTTCAAAAAGTCTTTCAAAACAGAGGGAAAACCAAACCAAAGGGGGAGAAAAACAGCCTTCTAAAAAGCAAAAATCGAGGAATAGGCCAAAAAAGGAACAAATTTCAGTTAACGAAATGACTAATAAATTAAATGAATTTCAAGAAGAACTAGCTTTTTTGAATAAAAAGCGAGGCGCTGATATTAATATCGAAAAAATTATTTCTTATCAAGATAATAACCAAATTAAACCTGTAAATGCTTTAAACAATGATAATAAAAATAAAAACACAAAAATTAAAAAAGTTGAAAATATTAAAAATAAAAATTTAAACCAACAAAATGTTGACCAAAATCCAAATTTAATTCAAAATAGCATCAAAATGGAAGAAGAAAACCAAAACAGTACTCTAATAATAGATTATTGCAAATTATTTTATAGTCTTTTTGAGAGTAATCGTTTAGATAACTCGAAACCATATAAATTCGTTGATTATCTCATAACAGGAGATAATTTACTATTCAATTTAAAGAAAGACAAAACTCGTTTTGAAGAAATCAAAAAAGGTATGACTTTGAAGCCTAAAAATAATATCCCATTAAACGAGCAATTATTAAATAAGTCAATTTATGAATATCTCCGATGCGATTTTAGCAATAGTTTCATGAAGAAATTAACCGAAAGAGTAAATATATTTTTAATGAACCGGTATACCAATAAAAAAAAGGGGAAAAATTCTTTGGAAAACTCTGTCAGTGTAGAAAAGAAGGACAAATTTACATATTCAAATTTTTTGGCTGATAAGTTAAAAGAAAATGCGAACAAATCTTGTTTATCTTTTACAAACGATATAGAATATTTCAAATCTTTGATATATGTATGCAATAAATACAGCAAATTCATAGGCAAAAAAGAAATACCTGAAAAAATACTGATTGAATCTTTGGAAAAAAACAAAACAATTTTGGAAAGTTTCAAAAAAGAGGGAGGGGAAGCCTTCGAGACCTCCCAGAAAATCGAATCGGAGTACCTAACTGACCTTCTGCATAACAAATCAATTAGAAAATATACGACAAAAAAGTTAAAAAGTTTAAACAGGGAAATTTTGGAAAATAATAAAATGCTAAAATCTTTGGATATAGACAAGTTTTATAAAATAATGAATATTATTATCAAAAATAAAAATGATGATGATGTTGATAAATTATATAAAATTTTTGACGAAGAACAATTATTAATTGATAAAGATGATAAAATAGCCAAAAATGAACTAAAAAATTTTGTTATCATATTTAGGTTTTTATTAGACCTTGAATTAACGAATAAGTTAAATAATAAAGAATTTAATAATTTCGACCAGAATAAGCTCAATAATATATCTATCTTAAAAGAAATGTATGAATATATCAATTTAATACAATTAAATAACAATCAAACATTAGTCAAAGTAGAGAACGTAACTATACCAAATGGTTCTCAAAAGAAAGGAAGAAGTAGAATAAGAGCCAAAAAAGAACAAAAAGAGCAAAAAGAACAAAAAGAATTAAAAGAGCAAAAAGAACAAAAAGAAAATGAAGAAAATATGGATAATGTAAATATTATAAATAAAAAAATAGAAGATGAAAATATTAAAAATAATATTGATATTATTTCTAATAATGAAAATGATATCAATGCTAATTCTAATAATAATAGCAATATAAAGCCAAAAAGAAAATCGGCCAAAAATTCAAAAATAATTCAGTTTAAAATACCAAATTCATCAAATAATACAAATACTAATGCTATTTATAATAATAATGCTAACGCTAATATTAATACAAATGTTAATAATAGCCCTGTTTCAAATAGCAATAATAAAATAAATAATAGCCTATTTGAAATAAATACTATTAGAAATGATATTGCTAATTCAAATCAATATTATAAAATGGACGAAGCAAATAAAAATAATAATACAGAAAAAACTTATTTTGAAATTCAAAATGACAAACCTGAGATTAAAAATGAAAAAGAGAATTATAAAGGTAGGAGTCGAAGAAGAAAAAGAAATACAGAAGATAAAGATAAAAATGATAGTCATTCCAAAGCTAATTCTAAAGATAAAAATAAAGAAAAAACAGAAAAAGATAATAAGAAAGAGGGAGACTATGATTCCTTGAATAATTCTATTACTTTTAGTCATATCAATCAAACAATAAAAGAATTAAACATAAGTAAATATATTTTGGATAGATTATCTTCAGGCCAAAATATATTTAAACTTATTATAGAAAAACCAAAAAAAAAGAACAGAGAAAAAGAAACGGACAAAGATAAGGAAAAAGAAAAAGATAATGATAAAGAAAATGATAAAGAAAAAGAAAAAGAGATAGGAAATGAGATAATAAATATAAAAGAAAATGATAAAGGTAATGAGAATAATATCAAAAAACCTAAAAGAAGGGGAAGAATGAAAAAACAAAAAAAAGATGGATTAGTAATGATGTGTGGAGATGGGATAAATGACAGCGTAAGTCTTGTTACAGCTGATATTGGAGTTTCAATTTCTACTGGAACAGATATTGCAATGGATAGTAGCTCGGTTGTTCTTATGAAAGATAATTTATCAAAAATAAATGATTTACTTGAAATAAGTAGAAAAACAATTAGAAATATTAAACAAAACTTATTCTGGGCATTTTTCTATAACAGCTGTATGATTCCTATTGCAATGGGATTATTTAGTGGATTTGGAATTGCGATGAACCCAATGCTGTCTGCGTTTGCAATGACTTTAAGTAGCTTGACAGTTGTACTAAATGCATGCAGGTTGATTAAAGAGTAGAACACTATTAAGGTTTTCATTAGTAATATATATCTTTTAAAAGTTTTCATGATAAGGGTGTCAAAAAGTAAAAGTGATGTAAGATATGTTGTTTTATTTTGAATTTGAGAACGACTTAAAAGCTTAATTTGCTTTTTAGATAGACTAAGAAAAGAAAAAAGATTCGAAATAGGTTAAAAATGGATTATAGCTAAATCTGAAAGCTAAGTATTTTTTTGTGGGCTTATCATGAAATGATATAAATAATAATATAAAGATGGTAAAGTTGTATAATTTTTCTATGAAATTTAATGATATAATAGGAGTGAAAAAATGAGACAAAAAGAAGTAACACACTTAGACAACATAGGACACAAATTAACTACTGATGTAAATTTTCGAAAAGCAATTTGGGTAAAATTTGTAAAAGGAATAAAAGAATTTAAAATGATAAATAAAGGAGACAAAATTGCAGTATGTATTTCTGGAGGAAAAGACTCAATGCTTCTTGCAAAATGCATTCAAGAATTGCAAAAACATAGTGATGAAGATTTTGAAGCTGAATATATTTGCATGGATCCAGGATATAGCACTAAAAATAGACAAAAGATTATAGAAAATGCTAAGCTTTTAGGAATCCCTCTTACAATGTTTGAAACAAGAATATTCGAAGCTGTTGATAAAATTGACGACAGAGCATGTTATTTATGTGCGAGAATGAGAAGAGGCTATTTATATAGAAAAGCAAAAGGGATGGGTTGTAATAAAATTGCGTTAGGTCACCATTTTGATGATGTAATTGAGACGGTTCTAATGGGAATGTTTTATGGAACTCAGTTTCAAACTATGATGCCAAAACTTCATAGCACAAATTTTGAAGGGATGGAGTTAATTCGACCACTGTATTTTGTAAAAGAAGCAGATATTATAAAATGGAGAGATAAAAATGGTTTGGAATTTATAAATTGCGCTTGCAAAATAACAGAAAAAAATAAGGCACAAAACATTAAAGAAGTTGGTTCTAAACGTGAAGAAATGAAAAGACTTTTAAAAAAGCTTCGCGAAACAAATGAAGATGTAGATATGAATATTTATAACAGCACTAAAAAGGTTAATTTAGATACTATTATTTCGTATATGAAAGATGGGGAAGAGGTAAGTTTTTTGGATAATTATTAAAACATAAAAAGGCAAGGAGTATAATCTTTGCCTTTTATAAATATATAATTCATATTAAATGTTGCCTTCATTTTTTTATATAAATTATGAATATTATAAATTGTTAATATCGACGTTTTTATTGTTGATTATTTGTAGTACTATTATTATATAGCTCATCAGGGCAAATATCAGCTCCATTTTCCCATTCAATAGATAATCCGGAAATTTTTACAGAGTTGAATTTTTTTTTATCTTTTAACTCTTCAAAAAGCTTAAATTTGAAATATGGTTTTACATCAAAAATTTTTTTTTCATTATTATCGAAAGTAATTTCTAATGTATAATCATTTAAAACTTTAACATCTATAGCTTTAGGTCTCATATAAATCACTCCAAACCTTTTATTTTAATAATTTCACCATCATTATTTAAAGCATGCCAAGAAGCCTTTAATTCATCTTGGTGTAATTCTATCCAAGCATCGACTAATTTCTTTTGTTTCTTAGGTAGTTTTCCATCCAATATTTTTCCATCTAGTGTAATAGACATTTCATATTCATTGTATTTTACATGAATGTGAGGTTCATTATGATGCCCTCCTAATTCAACATACATATATATAAGTATTCCATAAAAATGTGATATTACAGGCATATTACCTCCTTAATTATAACATTATTTGATTTAATTTTCAACTAAAAAATCTAAAACATTTGAATTAAAATTTAGACAAGACATAAAGATTATAGATGTGTATATAATACAACGAAATTTTAAAAAAGTCAACATAAAATAGAACATTTTGTTTTTTAAAACGGTTTTTCGTTCTCGAAAAATATCTATGAAGTGAATTATTGCTCCATCCCCAAATTAACTCTCAAAAATTAGCACTCTCCTATTGACTTTGCTAAAAAATTGTAGTATAATATATTTGAAAAATGAAAAAAGGCGCATTCTTATCGTACAGAATAGTGCTTTTTTGAATTACTTGGCAATTCAAAAAAGCTTCAATGTGCAGAAATTTTCTGTAAGACAAAGAATGTGCAAAAAAGGAGGTTGAGGAAAAATGAATTTACAAAAATTTACACAAAAATCACTAGAAGCTTTGCAAGAGGCACAAAATATTGCTACAGAAAATCAAAATCCACAAGTTGAACAAGAGCATTTGTTGTTAGCACTATTAGAGCAAGAAAACAGCTTGATAAAAGAGCTTATAAAGAAAATAGGAAATGCTCAAATGGTAGAAGAGGAGGTAAGAAAGCAAGTACAAAATAAGCCTAAAGTTACAGGAGGAGCAAGGCAAGCAAATAATATGTATGTATCACAGGACTTAGATTTGACACTTGCAAATGCTGAAAAAGTAGCAAAAAGAATGAAGGACGAATATGTTTCAGTAGAACATATTATGCTTTCATTATTTGACAATTTTAATACAACATTAAAGAATATTTTTAGAGAATATGGAATTACAAAAAATGATTTCTTAAAAGTGTTATCAGAAGTAAGAGGAAATAGAAGAGTTACATCAGATAACCCTGAAGAGACTTATGATGCCTTAAAAAAATATGGGCAAGATTTAGTAGAGATGGCAAGACAGCAAAAGCTTGACCCTGTAATTGGAAGAGATAATGAAATTAGAAATGTTATAAGAATTTTATCAAGAAAAACTAAGAATAATCCTTGTTTAATAGGCGAACCGGGTGTTGGTAAAACTGCAATTGCAGAGGGTTTAGCGTTAAGAATTGTAAGAGGAGATGTTCCAGAAGGTTTAAAAGAATGCACAATTTTCTCTCTTGATATGGGGTCATTAGTTGCAGGCGCAAAATACAGGGGAGAGTTTGAAGAAAGACTTAAAGCAGTTCTTCAAGAAATTAAGAAAAGCGAAGGAAAAATTATTCTATTTATAGATGAAATTCATACAATTGTTGGGGCAGGAAAAACTGATGGAGCAATGGATGCAGGAAACTTGTTAAAACCAATGCTTGCAAGGGGAGAGCTTCACTGTATAGGTGCAACAACTTTAAATGAATATAGGCAATATATAGAAAAGGATCAGGCTTTGGAAAGACGTTTTCAACCTGTTTTGGTTGATGAGCCAACTGTAGAAGATACTATTACAATTTTAAGAGGACTTAAAGAAAGATATGAGGTGTTCCATGGAGTTAAAATTGCAGATAATGCGCTTATTTCTGCTGCGACACTTTCACATAGATATATTTCAGATAGATTTTTGCCAGATAAAGCAATTGACTTAATTGATGAAGCCTGCAGTATGATAAAAACTGAAATGGAATCAATGCCAACAGAGTTAGATGAAGTTTCTAGAAAAATAATGCAATTAGAAATAGAAGAAACTGCTTTATCAAAAGAAAAAGACGATATTTCAAAAAAGAGATTAGAAGACATTAAAAAAGAAAAAGCAGAACTTAAAACAAAATTTGATGGAATGAAGGCTAAGTGGGACAACGAAAAACAAGCAATAAATAAAGTTCAAAAATTAAGAGAAGAAATAGAAAATATAAATGCTCAAATAGAAAAGGCAGAGAGAGATTATGACTTAAATAAAGTGGCTGAACTTAGATATGGTAAGCTTCCCGAATTACAACAACAATTAAAGCAAGAGGAAGAATTGATAGAAAAGAGCAAAGAAAATGGATTACTTAGAAATAAAGTAACAGAAGAAGAGATTACAAAAATTATTTCTAGATGGACAGGAATTCCAGTTACAAAACTTATGGAGGGAGAAAGAGAAAAAATACTAAATCTTGATAAAATACTTCATAAAAGAGTAATTGGTCAAGATGAAGCAGTAGAAAAGGTTTCTGAAGCTATAATTCGTTCAAGAGCAGGAATTTCCGACCCAAGAAGACCAATAGGTTCATTTATGTTTTTAGGGCCTACTGGTGTAGGAAAAACAGAGCTTGCAAAATCTTTAGCAGAGAGTTTATTTGATGATGAACACAATATTGTAAGAATTGATATGTCTGAATATATGGAAAAATTCTCAGTATCAAGACTCATTGGAGCACCTCCAGGATATGTTGGTTATGAAGAAGGAGGACAGCTAACTGAAGCAGTAAGGAGAAAACCATATTCTGTTGTTTTGTTTGATGAGATAGAAAAAGCACATCCAGATGTTTTCAATATATTACTACAAGTGCTTGATGATGGAAGAATAACAGATTCACAAGGAAGAACAGTAGATTTTAAAAATACAATTATAATTTTAACTTCAAATTTAGGTTCAGACTATATCCTAGAGGGAATTGGAGATAATGGAGAAATTTCAGAAGAGGCAAAACAAAAAGTAGAAATGCTCTTAAAACAAAGCTTTAGACCAGAGTTTTTAAATAGATTAGATGAAATTGTATTTTATAAACCTTTGAAAAAAGGTGAGATTTCAAATATTTTAGAATTGTTAATTGTAGATTTGGAAAAGAGGCTTTCAGACAAACATATTGAGCTAAAATTAACAGACGAAGCAAAGAGTTATTTAATTGATAATGGCTATGATGAGGTTTATGGCGCAAGACCTTTAAAAAGATTTGTTCAAAAGAAGCTTGAAACATTAATTGCTAAGAAGATTTTGACAGGGGAGATTGTGCCGAACTCAGTGGCAAATATAGATGTTAAAAATGGAGAACTTACAGTAAATGTTTTGACACAAATTTGACAATTTTAGAAAAAAGTGGTATAATAAAGAAGTCGTGCTCAAGAAAAAAGGAGATTGATAAGATATATGATAGAATATAAAAGTAGAGAGGTTATTAAACAACTAATCTACATAATAGCTATAAGTATGGCAGTGATAGGTGTCTTATTTATACCACAAATTATTTTTTCAAGAGTAAAACTATCAAAAACAATTGAGCAAAATCAAGGTATTGAAATTGCTAAAACAGGATTAGTTTCTGAAAAAGGCTTACTTTCTTTTAAGAAGGTATCTAGCAGAAATAGCTCAGAGATAACAAAAGTATTAAGCAAAGATACAGAGATTGATGAAGAAATTTCTGAAAATGTAAAAGAAGAAAAATCTGAAGTGATTTCTGAATCTAAAAAAGAAACAGAGTCAAAAACTGAGCAAGAAAAAAGCAAAGTAGATTCTAAAACTAACAAAACAACAAAGTCTGAAGCTAAAAACAAAGAAAAAAAATCTACTAAAAAAGAAGCCAAATCTACAGAAACAAAGAATGAAGCTAAAAGCAGTAAAAAATCAAATACAGAAAAGAAAGACAGCAAAAAAGAAACAAAAAAGCAAGACAATAAGAAGTCAAAAAAAGAAGAAAAGAAAGATAATAACAACAAAGTAGTTGAGGAAAGCAAAAAAACTGCTGAAACAAAGAAAGAAGATAAAAATAGCGAAGAAAATACTTCAGAAAAAAATGATAGTAGCAAAAAAGAAACTACTACAAAAAAAGAAAATAAAAAAAGCACGACTAAAACAGTTCCAATTAGTAAAGTTAAAATTTCTAAATCAATGAACTTAACTAAGAGGACAGGATTGTCTAGAAAAGACTTTATAAAATTAATGTCAGGTGTTAGAGCCGATACATCAGGATTTTTTGAAAAGAATGCAGGAAAAATATATGATTTATGCCAAAAATACAGCATAAATGAAATATTCTTCTGTGGATTAATTTCAGCAGAATCTGGATGGAACATTGCTTCTAATCATAGAAGAACACATAATTATATAAGTTTAATGAGAAATGGTAAGCTTATAAGTTATGGTTCTGTAAATGAAGGATTAGAAGTAGCAGCACAGAAATTACATTATAATTATTTAACTCCAGGTGGAAAGTTCTACCATGGTAAAACTTTAGCAGGGGTTAAAAATTGTTTCTGCCCATCATCATCTTGGGTTGGATTAGTTTATGGAAGAATGAGACAAATATTGTAAAAAAAGCTCCTAGTAAGAATACTAGGAGTTTTTTGTCAATTGTAATTTTAAGGAGTTGTGTGATATTAATAAGAGAAAAAAGCAAAAATATAATGCATTTTTTTATGAAAGTAAGAACGCTTTTTTCTATCTACCTGGATCTTCTAATGATATGGGGTCTGATATTTTATTACTAGACATTATCTCTTTAAAATCTAAAAGTGCAGGTTTTTCATCTGGCCAAGATCCAACTTCACGTATACCTCTCTGGATAGGTGGTTTTTGGTGTTGTTTTGATTTGCTTGGAATTTGAAATCTTATTTTATTTAAAAAAACTTCATATAATTTTGTAATATCCTCAGGAGGTATCATTTGTTTAATACAAGTTTCAAATGCTTCTAATGAGTCAAAGTTTTCATAAGATTTACTTGAGTCACTAAATGAATAAAGACTAGGGAATAATACACTTGTTTTATCTGAAGTACGATAAGTTAAATCACCCATAGAACATGATATAATATTTCCAAATTCTTTGCTAAAATACTTTTTAAATCTTGCAAAATTTTCATATTGTCCATCCTGACTTTTACGCGATATTTCAACACACATATAGTCACCACTATTCATCCTATAATCAGGAGGTACAGCAAATCCTTTCTCTGAACTTATATATGTTGAAACTATGATATGTTCTCCATTTACAAAATATGCTTTTATTTCAGGAAGAAATTGTTTACTACCACCAATACGAATTGAATCTCCTTTTTTAGGATCTCTATTTTCTAGCCAAGCTTCATGTGAATTACTTTCAAATACAATCTCATCTCTTTCTGATAAATCTTGGGTATATCTGTGTAATACGTAATTTACTATTTTAGACTTTTCTTCAAGACTATATTCTTTAGGAGCTAATAGTTTTAATTTGTTTTCCAATTCATTCCATTTTTTTATAGAAGCTTCTTTTTCATTTTCAGTTCTTTCATCTATTTCTTGTACCGACATATATCTAACATAAACAACTTCTTCACCATCTTCATTATGATCAAATTTTACTATATCTACAAGTTGATGAAGGCGAGCTCTTGCAAGCTTTGGAGAAATATCATAATTTTGATATTCAAAAACAGGAGCTAAATTTTAGCTCAATATGTTTGTCTGAAAGCCTCTTTTCCAAATCTACAATTAACAATTCTAAAATATTTGAAATCTC
>JAJMZR010014267.1:0-10296 GCA_023807225.1 Epidinium caudatum
CCCAATCCCCAATCCCCAATCCCCAATCCCCAATCCCCAATCCCCAATCCCCATTTAATTAAATAAAAATGATTATATAATATTTAATATATTTTATAATTATTAAGATATTCATCTTCAAATTGATTTATAAATTATTTTAATTTCATTTATGAATTAAAGAAAAATATAACATAAAAAAATGAAGGGAACATCAGAAGGTGGTACTATTAATAATAATTCTAATCCTCATGTATCAGGACCCAGGAAAAATAAAAAGGCTACTTTAGAAAATTCTCCGGATAGTGAGAAATTTGATAAATGTGTAAAAGAATTAAATCAATATATTAGAGATAATAAAAAAAATGAAAATGATTTAATAAAAATATTTACTTTTTTTCAAGATATTTCAAAAAAATCAAAATATCAAATAAGAATATTAGAAACCTCTTCGTTAGTAACTATGATAAAAGATATATTATTAAATCAAAAATCAAATCTAGAATTAGCTATGCAAGCAACTAAAATTATTATGAATATAGCAAAAAGTAAAAATGCTGAAACTAAATTGGTTTCAGAAACATGTCTTTCTTTTAATTGTTTATTTGAAATATTTTTAGTGAATTTAAATACGGAATTGACTACTACATTATTAATGACATTTTTATATTTGACAAAAAGCCAAGAAATTTTAATTTATTTACAAGATAATAGTAATGATTCAAGTGACGACGATATTAAAAATATAGTTAATTTTAATGATCAGGGAGAAAACAAAAATGGCCAAGCAAGTCAATTAATTTCAAAATTAAAATTAAGTACTATAACTCGTACTTTTTCGGAGCAAATTTTGGATGATTTAATTTCAAAAAATAAAACAATTTTATTAGAAATATTAGAGAATTTGTATGGGTTTAATTCTAGTTTTATTACAAAAGAAGCAATTGAGCCTTTAGTAAGATGCTTAGGAGATAAAAATAATGAAGTAGTTATTAATGCATTGAAGATATTATTATTTTTTACAAAAGATAAAGCATTTCATAATGATTTATTAAAAGCGAATTTTATTTTTAGATTAGTAAGAACTTATAAACAAGGTATAGATGAAATGGATGTTGTTATAGTAAAAATATTATATGATTTATTTGATAATAAGAATTTATATGAAGTACTTTTTAAAAATAATGTTTTATTAATGTTATCAAATTATTTAATTAATTTTGAAGTAGAAAAAAATGAAAAATATGAAGAAGTTATTAAAAATGTATTTGAAATATTTAAATTAATTAATAAAAATACAGATGAAGAAAATAATAAGACAAGTCATTCAACAGTACAAAACCCTTTAATAGAAGATGAAAATTTACAAATGTTAATATTTAAAAAGGCATATTCATTAGCAGCATTTTCTAAGAATGAATCATCTATATTAAGTTGTTTATCTTTATTACAAATTATGCTGTTTAAATTTTCATCAACTTTGTTAAATTCAAATGATACTGTTAAAAGTATAATAGAATTAGTTCCTCCTTTTTTTAAATATAAAAAAATAGAAATAATTAAATATTCTTTAAGTATATTTGAAATAATATTAAATAAAAAAAGTACATATTTTCAAGAAATATATGTTCAATCATCTAATCAAACAGTTTCTATAAAATCATTAGTTCATTCTGTGATAAATTTAGTAAATGAATTTTCAGGAAATTATGAATTATTATCAATGAGTTGTAGAATATTAGTAACCCTATCAAATGTACCTAGATTACAACCATATTTTTTACAAGAACCACAAATCACAGTTTTAAAAGTGTTCAATGATAATTTATTAAAGACTCAAAGAAATTTAAAATATGAAGAAAAGGAATTAGAAGAAAGATTAGATGATAATTTTATGACTGAACTTGATTCTGGTAGAAGAAATAATTTAGAATTAAATATAAATAATATTAATAATAACCCCCCAAAGCTTTTGATTTTGCAGGATATTATTGAAAATCCTAGTTCAAAGGATTTACAATATAATACACCTCATGTTGCAAATAAGAATATATCAAATAATATTCCTTCTCCATTTAAATTAAGTGGAAATACAAAGTTGAAATTAGGTGCAAATAATGCTGAAAATATGAAAGGAAGAAAAACAAGTGATCAAAATCCAAATTTCACAGGAACAAATGGCATAAGTTCTAGTAAGAATGAAGATAGAGATAAACAATATTTATTAGATTTAAAAAAAAATATTTCTGAAAATATATATTTATTAAAAGATTCATTCACAGTAATATCAAATTTAAGTAAAAATGTAGATAATCTAGAAGTTTTAAGATTAAAAGGATTTTTAGATGTAATTACTGATAAATTATCTGATAATGATACTGAAACATTACCATATATAACAAGGTGTATACAAGGCTTTTGTCAAGAGCAGAGCTCTATTGATAATATTTTAAGAGATCAAATAATTAATAAAATATTAACAATATATAAATTATATAGAATTGAAGATGAGAAAAATGAGAATATGAAAAATGAATCAAATGTTGAATTAGGAGTAGTGAGTCCTAATGGTAATATTAATTTTCAATCAAATAAAAAGGTTTCAGTATGGGCAACAACTGCAAAAAGATTAGAAGTTTTAAAAAGCTTAAAGAACATATTGGAAAGTGATATAAAATTACAGAGAACTTTTATAATTGAAAAAGGTATTGAAATATTATTGAATGATGTAGTAAATAACTCAACTAATATAAATGAGGCTGTTTCAGATCAATTAAATGAAATGATTTTAAGAGTAATATATGTTGTGAGTTGCAATATAAATAAATTATTTTTAATTTATTTTAGTTCAGAGGAAAACATAAACAAAAATGATAATAATAGTTTATTTAATTCATCAATAGATATGAGTGAAGATGAAAAAGATAAATTAAAAATTAGTAATAATAACAAAGAAACTTTAGTCAAAAAAAGCCCCCAAAAAGTAAAAATTCAACAACCTTTAGAATCGTTTTCTAGTAGTATTGATGATGATAATAAAGAGAAAGGAAATGTGCTAAATTTGAAAGACGATATAATAAAAGAAGAAAATAGTGAAAATAATGAAGAATCAAATAAAAATCTTAATAACAACAATAATAATGAGCTAAAGTTAAATTTTTCTGAAAATAGTGGGATTAATGAAAGTAATGAAAATAATGAAAATAATGTAAATAATGAAAATAATGTAAATAATGAAAATAATGAAAATAAAGAAAATAATGATAATAATGAGAAAAAAGAAAATAATGAAAATGTGGAACAAGATAATCAATCAACTAATTCAAAAAAGAAAATATTCAAAATTTTTACCGAGCAATTAAGTGAAGAAAAATTCATGAATAAATTAACAGAAGTTGGGAAATATGACATAAATAGTTTGAATACATATAAAGAATTGGTCAAAATATTTATAAATTTATATTTAAATAGATATTATTTAGAATATTTTACTTATCCAAGAAATTTTGACAAAGTTATAAATATAATAAATAAAATAATGAAGAAATATAAAGAAAACACTACTAATGAAAATGGGTATGAGATTTTAAAATTAGTCATTATTTTTCTTAAGTTTATATGTGAAGATGAAAATTTAATAAAAAAATTTTTGAAAGAAGATGTTATATCAATTTTAATATCAGCTATAATAGAAAATGAATTTTATGAGAATATAAAAGAAGAAGAAGTGGGACAATTTTATTATAATTTTAGTCTTGTATTATTAAGATTAACTGAATTTAATGGACATATAGAAAAATTTAAAACATTTCCTGATTTTTTTAAAACTTTGGAAAAATTATATGATATAAATTCAGTGAATGGGAAAATATATATAATTAGTATTATCAGAAATATTATTGCTGAAAAACAAGATTTTTTTGAAGAATTAGATTTATCTAGATTTTTAAATAAAATTGTATCACAAAAAAATAGTTTAGTTATTTTTGAATTTGTAGAATTAATTAAAAATTTAGTGCATAGTAGGTCTATGTGTAAGCGTATGGAATCTGTTTTCAGATATTTAATTAATGAAATAAAGTTACCGACATACAGTTCTGATTTCAAGAAAAAAATGCTTGATTTAATATTATGTTTATCCTATGAGAATTCAAATATTAAAGATTATTCTTTACAAGATTTATTATCTTTAGTTAAAAATTTTGATATAAATATAACTCAAAAAACAACATTATTACTTTTGATGAATTTTAGTTCTTTATCAAACAATTTTTCATTTTTGATGCAAGATTATAAAGAACAGACTAATTCTAATGGAGAAAAAAGTAGAATTAATTTAACTAAAAAAGATTTTGTCCAAGTTGTAAATCAATTAATTGATAGTGATAGATTTAGTCAAATTTTAATTCAAAGATTATTAATTAATATTACTTCAATAGATGGAATTGACATGAGTATTATTAGTAATAAAATAATGAAAGTTTTATTAGAAATTTTAACAAAAAGCGCTACATTACAAGATAATATAATTATATTTTCTTTAGCCACATTAGTTAATATTATTAATAGAAATGTTTTAAGGTTTGAAGAATTAAATCAAGAAAATGAAATGAATAAAATGAAAGATAAAACAAATGATTCATCTATAGATAATAATGGTTATATAAGTGGTATAGAATCAAATGAAAAATTAATTACAGAATCAATAGAATTTTCTGATGTTGATAAAAATAAAAAAAAAAATAAAATAAATAAACTAGATTTAAATGAGCTAAACAATGATTTTGAAGAGAATGAAATCGAAGAAAATGAAAAGAGAGATATCAAAGATGAGGAGTCAAAAATGAATAATAATAAATCAAATTTGTCTTTGAATAAAAAATATAAGATTTCAAAGCCGAAGGGGGGTATTCTCAAAAAAAAGAAGACAGATAATCCAAAAGGATTTAAAAGGGTAGGTATTAATACAATAAATGAAGAAAATCAACAAAATGAAGAAGAGAATAATGCAAAGGAAAAGAAAGAGAAAGATGAAAATGTTTTAAATGATGATTATAAACCTTTGCCTGAAAGTGATAAAGAAGTTATTATTGTTGATTTTATAATAGACAATGTTCCTAATTTAATTGATATAATAAAAGGCTTATTTAATAAGGATTCAATGGATATAAGTTCTTTAACTATTATGTTTTGTTGTAATTTGTTAAGAAAAATACGTTTTTCTAAGTATAGTAAGATGCAACCTGAATTAATAAGTTGTGTAGAAAACTATATAGGAAAAGAAAAAATATTAAGTCAATTAAATAACACTCAGACATTGTTAAAAACTGATAGTGGCAAATTTTTATTAATTGCAATAATTAAATATTTTATTTGTTTAAGTGTTGAGAATGAAGGAGAGTTTTTAATAAATAATTTACAAAAATCGAGTATTCCTAATATAATTATGAATACAATAAAAGATAATAGTTCAAGTTTAAAAAAATTAAAACATTTTAAAATAGAATTGAATGATATAAAAGAAAATACAATAAATTTTGCATTTGTGGAAAATCAATTGACTTTATTTAATCTTATTTTATTATTAATTAAACAAAAGAATATTAAATATTATTTCAGCTATAAATCAGCAAATGAATTGCGAGAATATATTGAAGTATTTTATGAAGAATTCGTTAAAAATTTTTCAGAATTATTAATAAAATTAAAAAAAGATGCTGAAGAACAAAATAAAATTAATAATATGCACAAAGCCGAATTATTAAAAGATGAAATAAATGTAAATACTAGTAATAAGCTTAAGGAAAGTAGAAATGATGAAAAGTCTTCTAGTATATCATCAAAGAAAGCAAAAAATAAGAAAAATGAAAAAAATAAAAACGAAAATATTTTTGTGTTAGAAGATGATGGTGTTATTTTAAAAAATCAAACAATTCAAAATATATTAATTTCCAATTTAAAAATATTAGTTGAATATTTAGTTGATTTTGATTATTTTAATAAATATTCAGATAAAGATAAAAATAAATCAAATACAAATAAAAAAGAATTAAATATTTCATTTTATAATAAAATAACAAAATATTTTGATTTGATATTAAAATGTATTATAGATGAACCGACAGAATTATTATTAGAAGAATTAAAAAGTCTTTATATATATATATTATTTCTAATAATTTCTCATGTATTGGAAAATAAAGATTCAGAAAATCCTAGTCAAAACACATCACAAATAAGGTCAAGTGCAAATTTAAGGCGAAAAGTAAGATTAGAAACAAATTTAGAAAATGATATTGATATAATAAAATGGCTTATGAAATTATTTATCGAAAATAAAAAAAATATACAAAATGATTTCTTTTGTTTAAAAATATTTACTATATCTTTACATAGTGAAAAATTTCCAAATATTTTCCATCAAGAACCAAAATTTATCAAAAAATTATTACAATTTTTTAAATATAATGGAAATGATAAGAGGAAAATGGTACTAAAAATAGAAAGTGAAAGATTATTAAATATTATGTCTTTTCATTTTGATTCTCATATGAGTTTATATATAGAAGGAGTATATAATGCATTTAAATCAAATTTATATATTAAGGTTTCATCTAATAAAAAAAGATTGCAAAAAAAGTCTTCTTCAAATAATGAACAAATTTGTTATAAAGAAGATTTTGTATTATTGGTAAATATGATATTAAATAATAATAATAAAGATTTCATTAAAGATGATATAAAAAGAATTTTATTATGTATATTCCCATCTGAAGATTTAGCAAATAATATAAGGGTTGAATTATTTAACATATTTTTAAATTTTTCTTTCGAGAATTCAAATGATAGGCAATTCAAAGAAGATTTTCAAATGTTTTTTAATTTATTATACGAACATATAAAATCTACTTTCACTGAAATGATATTTATATTCGAGAAATTTACAAAATTATATCAAAATTTCTCTAAAAAATTTTTATTGGTAGATAGAGTACTAATTTCAATATATTATGAATTTTTAAAATTTGATAAAGATTTTCCATCTAAACCTGAAGAATTGATTTGTTTTTTAAAATTATTAGAATTATATTTAGAACAAGGTGAGATCAGTGAAGATTTTGAGAAGATGTTCCAAAATTTTATGGCACATGTGACAAAGGAAGAAACAAAAGAAAGATTAGCAGATATTAATATATTGCATTCTATATTGAATTTTTCATTTTTATTTTTTGTAAAATATTGCGAGAAAAAAGGCTTTTCAAAAATAAATGAAACTATTAATATTAATAATAATGAAGAGGAAGAAAATGATTATAATGAATTATCCTATTCTCCAAAAAAGAAAGTTATTGATGGAGATGAATCTGATGATTATGATGAATCGTCTAGTGGAGATTCTGGAAAAAATCAAAAGAATAAAAAGGCTATGAAAGATGTTAATCTAAGAATAAAAAATTTAATGAAAGAAAAATTAAAAGATTTTATAGTCAAAAGCAAATATTCTGAATTAATCGATAATATAATAGAAAATACACTTAAATATAATGATTTAAAAGGAATATATATTTTATCAATGTTAATAATTCAAGATGATTATAAACTAATGCTTCCGCCTTTAAAAGAATTAAATAATAAATTATTTCAAAAAGAATTTTTATTAGGTTTATTTAAAAAGTTTTTGGATATAAAAAAATTAGATATTAAGGAATTTGTTTTTATCATGCATTTATCAATTGTTATATCTAATGTAGATTCAAATGGAATTGAATGTATATCAGAGATAATAAAAGTAATTATAGAGATATATGATAAATATTTAATGAAATATTTATTGAATCCAAAAAAATATAATACTAGCTTGACAAAAGGAAATGAGAATGAAAATACAACTGATAACGGGGCAACCAGAGGTGGGAATGGACAAACTAATGGGATTGATAATGGAGGTTCAAATAAAGAAGATAAATCAACATTAGGAAATGATAATAGTAATACAAGTACTAATTATTTTAATGATACAGTAACATCTATATACTTTTTTTGTGATTTAATTAAAACAAATGAATTAGATAATGAAAATTTAGGAAATATTTTAGAATTTTTAATCAGAATTATTTCTGATATAAAAAGTTATAGCTCAGAACAAAAAGAAATACTAATTAGATATTATCAGGAAATATTGTTACATTTCAAAATAAATACAGGAGAAGAATTGGTTGGTATACATTTTAATTTTCTAAAAAAGATTCATAAAGATAATACACTGAATTTTATTGAGCATTTATTATTTGGAACTCTTTTAATAAATACTAAAAAGGAATTATTGATAAGTAGAATAAAAGACTTTTTAAATATGGTAACTTTGGTATGTTTACAGAATGAATTAAATATAAATGATATGGATAATAAAAAATTAATTAATTGCTATAAATTTTTAAAACAAATTTGTGCTATTTTGAATTTTAAAGAAGAGGAAGAAGAAGAAAAAAAAAATAATGAAGAGAATAATAATGGAAATAATGAGAATGAGAAAGATGATTTTGATACTAAAATAAAAATCGCTTTTGGTACTATTGAATCATATGCTAATAAAGTCATGAATAAATATGCTAATTTAATCAAAAAGGATGAAGATTTAACTAAAAAGTTTAAAAAATTGAAAGTTTTAATAAGAACAAATACTTCTTGATTTAGTTATTATAAGCATTTATTTATGTTCACTTTTTATTTTAATTATTATCTGTTAAATTGTGAAAAATAAATAAACTATTATATGCAATTATAATTAATCTTTTCCAAATTTTAAAAACTCTTTGTATTTATCATGGCTGCTACACCATGATAAGTCATCTAAAAAATTAACTAAATGATTATAATTAAATATTCCAACAGCAAAAGTTAAAGAACTAGTCAAATATTGCATATCTAATAAATATGTATTTTCGGTGAAATAAGTTTTGTAATCTTTTTCAATATCATTTTCCGTTTGTTGATTCACATGTGGATCAACGAATATTAATTTATTATCTCCCTGCATACCAATAAAGTAATATGCTCTATCTTTTTTTCCTCCCACAAAGCCTAAATTATTCCTAAATTTTGAAAATATATTAGGAATGAAATCATAATAATAAGGGTCTAAATTATATAAGCCTAATCTAAGTGAAATAAAAACTATTCCTCCTTTTTTAAATTGATAGTCAACTCCATTATTTGTAATTATATTAGTATCATTGAAGTCCATGTATTCTTTACAAAATGCTTTAATTAATTTTTTCTTGTCGATTAGACCGGAATCAAAGTGGATAAAGTTCATATCGTTAAATATTTGGGAATTAATTTCGCATATTTGTCTTATGATTTTTAGATCTGATGTAAATACACCATCTGATTTACTCAATTTGCATAAAATATGAATTGAATATGGAGGTATTATTTGGCTTATTGAGCCATATACTGGATTGTTTCTGACAAAATTTTCAAATTGACACCAAAAATATTGCAAATCAGGATGTTCTCTTGCTAATTCTATTCCTAAATAATTATCATAAAGAAGACATAATGCTTCTTTCCTTATTACACTCATTCCATTAAAATTTATTATACCATTTTTATTATGCTTAAAAAAATCAAACTTCTTTTTTTCAATTAAGCCTTTACTTAAAATCATTTGGCAGCATCGGAGCATGCATCCCCACCCACAGTCGGATGTTAGATCCTGACACCCTATATTATTCAAATTCATAAATCCACTTCTATACGACATATACAAGAATGAATATAATGGATATTTGATTTCATCTCTTATTATCTTATTTATTTTTCTATCAAAGATTAATAGTGGAAATACAGTGGAATTTTGGTCAAATTTTTTGGCAAAACCGAAATCATTATAATATAAGGAAGAAACAAGAGATTTTAAATTATCTTTCCAATTTTGAGTCTTTTTAGATTTTAAAACTGCCATTATTTTAATTAAATTTGAACAATTCTTACTTTGTTCATTGCTAACATCGAAGTTTGTATGACTGTTGTCATTATAATAATTATTTATATTTAAATTATTTTTAAAGTTATTATCATTATAATCATTATTATTATTCCTGTTAAAATTATTTGAATTGTTATTGTCTTCTTCATATTCATTTATATTAATAAATTTATTATTATTTCCATAATTATTACAATTATTATTACTACTAAAATTATTTAAATTATTGCAATCATTATTATTATAATTATTATTAAAATTTTGATTATTATTATTATTATAATTATTGTTATTGAAATTGCTAATGAATTTATCATCATTCTCAT
>JAJMZR010014268.1:0-10296 GCA_023807225.1 Epidinium caudatum
TCCCCAATCCCCAATCCCCAATCCCCAATCCCCAATCCCCAATCCCCAATCCCCATATTATTATTGAAAAACTTAAATATTATTTATTAATTATATAATTATTTTGATAATTAATTAAATTATTTTTAATAATTTAGAATAAAATCATTTTTTACGAATTTATTTAATATGGCAAAATTAGTTAATATCTTACTAAATTATTCTATTATTCGTTTAGCTTTTCAATAATAATATTTTTAATTTCTTGAGGAATTAAATTTATTAAATCAGCACTTTCTTTTAATAAAACATTTAATTTTTCTTCATATGTTTTCAAAATAATAGAATAATATAAAATTACAAATATCATTAAACAAATAAAAAATATAAGATAATTAAATTTACTAAAGCTTTGAAAATCATAAAAAGAATTAAGCATTAACACCAAAATTCCATCATACCATCTCCTGATAATATGCTGAACTAACATCACTATTTCAGCCAATTTAAATTCTGATTCGATAAATATAGTGGATATTCCATTCTTCATTCTAGATTTTAATTTACAATATTTAATAGTAAAATATCTCATTTCTTCAAAAACTCTTATTTCTAGTGGTTTCAATCCATATTTAGCATATACTTGAACTTTTGCTTTATTGTTTTCATAATATTCTTGATCTAATAATTCACTGATATCTCCATATAAATATTTTATATATTTTTTTAAATAGATTCCACTTAAGAAGGAGTTAGTTTTTGAAATATAAATAATGGAATTTTCGAATTTATCTGATAAATCTAGAAAATTTTCAAAAAATATTTTTTCTGAGTTTTCAACATTTAAAATAGGAATACTTTCATTAAATAAAAATGATTTGAAAATATTAATAGAAAGAATGAAATCACTTTGCGCATAATTAGTTTTATCAAACAAAGAGACAAATTGAAATATATTTTCCATTCTTGATCTAAAATCAAAATATGAGATAATAAGATAAAATAAATTTAATAAAATAAAAACAACTATTATTATTATAATATTAATAAATGAAAATGCTCTTATTATAGATGAATTCATTTCATTTGCAGCCTTAAACTTTGCAATATTTATATCATTTGGTTGAATATTTGCTTGATATTCTTGTTGAGATTCTTCTTCATTATCTTCATTTCCAAAAAACTTATTTAATATTTGATTTGAAAAATTTTCTGCACTATTTTTAAGATTTTCAAATACAACTCTTTTTAAGGTTAAAAATAAATTTATTGGTTTTTCTCTTTCAAGAGAAAATTTTGATAATAATTTTAAAAAAATAAAAATTATAATAATAGAAAAAGTAAAATATCCTATAAGAATGAGCATTAATTGAATTTTTAAATTTGATGAATTAACAGAATCATTAAATAATATTTTGGTAACATTTTCCCATTTTATATAATATTCATTTAGGAGATTATACATTAATTCATATGTACTTCTATTTTCAATATTTAATAAATCGACATTGGATGCAAGGTCATTAATAGAAGATGAAATTCTACTTATAGCACTATTAAACATAATTGATATACTTTCATGTTTATTGACAGTTAATATATCTATTGTTATTTTAGTATTTTTCATAAAGTCTTTAAATTCCTCACATAAATCTTTTGAATTAAAAATATCATATGTTTCTGTTATTTGTTGCTTATAAAAAGTCAATTCTTGTTTTATTAAATTTAAGAAAGATTTTCTTCCATAATATAATATTGTAGGAAAATAAGAAATCAAAGAATTTGCTAGAACTCCTTCTGTAACATAAAATTTAGCATAAAGCATATAATTTAATATTAAATAACCATTTTTCAAAAACTCTATTTTTCTTTTTATTTTATTCAATCGAAAAAACATTATTAAAAACATATTTGAAGGTAGTAAAAATGATAAAAAGAATAAAACAACTCCTAATATTTTAATATATTTAATACTATAACCTTTAAAAATATTTGATAAAGTTGAAGAAGAATCTGATGCTAATCCTTTGTTAAATTCCTCTCCTTGAATAGTTGGAGATGGTTGTGTTGACGAAAGTATGGTGGATTTTTTAGAACTAAATAAAAAATTATTAGTATTTGAAGATTTAGGTGAATCTATATTGGCATTATTTTTATTAGCATTTAAATTAATAGTCTTTTTTTTCCTATTTCTCATATTTTCTTCCAAATGAAATTTTTCATCTATTCTTTTCAAAAATGTGCTCATATGTATTTTTACTAATGACTCATGTACTTTACCTACCGAATATTTGTCTCCATTTGGTCTAAATCTTTCTAAAATTACATCTCTTCCATATATAGGCAAAGAAGTAATAAAAGCCCTTATATTAGAATAATTTTGTACTTGTAATTCAATCAATTTATCTTTAGTTAATGTATTGTTAGTTTTATAGTTATCCGAGTCACTTGAAGAATCATCTTCATAAATTGAAAGGTTTACTTTTTTTCTATTTTTTCTTTTAAAATTTAACATATAGTCTTCTTTTTGTTCTTTTTCTACATTCTCATATTCATCTTTAGTCCTCAAATTATTTAAGCCTGATTTCACATCAACAACTATTGTACGAATATAACATAATTTTAATAAATCAAACATTACTAAATGCTTATTATTCTTTGGGAGAAAAGATTTATTATTTAATTTCTTTTTCTTTTTTTGTGCAATTACCTCAGTAAATTTAAAGACAAAAGCTATATTTTCTTTTCCACTAAATTTTAAGCTTTTTATTTGGACATAATATTCTTTTTTTTTTGATTTATCAACCAATTCTTCAATTTTATCATTTTTATTTTGTTGAGTATTATCTTTTGGATATATAATATCTGGAAATACCCATATAACTTCTTTTGGTTCTTCTTCATAATCTTTATAATTATCATAAACATTAAATACTTTATCATTTTCTGTTCTAATTAAAATATCAATTTTTACAACATATTTTTTGAGTAAATCTAAAGTTAATCCCAAATGAATTGCACTTGAAGAAATATTTTCTATAGTAAGATCAGCATTTGCTAATATATAATAAGCATATTCAGATTTTGATTCTTTTGTTTCCATTTTTATTTTTACTAAATATGAATCTGAATAAACATTATCATCTAAAAACATAAAAGTAGCATATAATGGCAATATGTAACCCATTCTATTTTTTACTATAATTAATTTTCTATTCTTATTTAATTCATTTTCTTTATATGATAAATCATTTTGATTATTCAGTTTATTATGCAATAAATTAATATTTTTTTCCAAATATTTATAATGTCCTTCAATTAAAAGATTAGGAAAAATTATTTCAAGTGATTTTCCTATTATTTCATATTTTTGATATCCCAATAAATTTGAAAAGGTTATAGAAGATTGAATTATTTTGCAATTTCCTTTTTCATCTGAATCCCCGAACAATAAATAATCTTGGTTGTCTACTAATTCTTCTATATTCCAAAAAATATTATTGTTTTCTTCGTTTAATTTTTTGTTTTCATTTAGAAAATTATTTAAATTTTCATCATTTAATTTTTTATAGATTTCTTTACTCTTTTTTTGGTCCCATAATACTTCTAATAAAAATTTTGAATATAATTGAACTATACTTTGACATTCATCGCCGATTCTATTATTTTTAAGTTCATTATCCCATAAATTATTTATTTCATTTAAATATATATTTAGTTTTTCTCCTAATGAATATAATTTATTTGTATTTAAATTAGTGGAAATATTAGTTGAAAATATACCCCAAAATTCGCCAAATAATTTAATTGAACTTTCAATTAAAAATTTTAATTTTTGATATTTTTGTTCTACTATATCTACTATGCTTTCATTATTTTTATCATTTTCATTATTTAAATCGTTTGTTTTTTCATTGCTATTTTTTATAAATTGTTCCAAACAATAAATTACAAATTTTTCTTTTATATTACAATCTAATTTTTTTAGCATAATTAAATTTGTTTTGACAATATTTAAATTAAATCTTTTAGTATAATTAAATTGGATATAAAAAATAAGTATTTGAACATTATTAGGAAATAATTTAAGACCTTTATTGAAAATCATATTCATATAATTTAATAAGCATTGTTTTTGCACATTAAAATTACCTTCATTATTCATAAACTTTGTTAAAGGACAATCTTTATCAGAGCATATATTATTATGCATTTTAATTTTTCCTTTTAATAATATAGTATTCCTTTGTCCTTCATGCTCTTTTTCACTCCTTATATTTTTATTTGAATCAATAAACGAATCAATTAATTTAAAATTGTGCTTAATTTTATTTATGTATTCATTTAAATTATTTATATTTCCTGCCAAAAGAAAATTATCAAAGTCTTTTTCTCTATTTATAATAAATGATAAGATTATTATTATAGGACATCCGAAAATATATAGAAAAATAAATCCATTGGCAATAAAATTTTGAAATATTTTCGAAAGTAATAAAATGAAATAAATCCATAATATAATTAAATTCTTCATTGTTATAATAATTTCTAATTTTTTATTATTATATGTTTGATTATTATAACAACTAAAAAACATTATAATTGATATTAATAATAGAATAATTAAAGATAAATATTCGTTTGTAATTAATAAATGTTGTAAGAGTGCAAATAGTTTCAGGAATGTAATTAATATATCATTATTAGAAGATATCCTGACTGTTGATTTTATTTTTTGAAAAGGATAATATTTAAAATTAACCATAAAAATGCACCAAGTAAATAATAAAATTGAACTTATTATTCCTAAAATTACTTTTAGCCAATGCATACTTTGCCAACATTTTTCACTATTTTTTATTCCGTATACACTCCCATTACTGCATTTAATTGTAATTAAAAGTATTTCAGTAATAGGTATATACATAATTAACACCATTAAATCAATGATTGAATTTATAAATGATGATAGGCATCTAAATCTTTTAGATGACAAATCATTGAATAAAATTTGCAAAACTA
This sequence comes from Epidinium caudatum, assembly GCA_023807225.1. Classification (NCBI taxonomy): domain Eukaryota; phylum Ciliophora; class Litostomatea; order Entodiniomorphida; family Ophryoscolecidae; genus Epidinium; species Epidinium caudatum. The sequence goes on from JAJMZR010014268.1 coordinate 5,002, forward strand.
CTATTAAACATAATATAAAAATTAATACCAGGAAGAAATATAAAATAATTGAATATTCTTTGTAATTCAATAATTTCATAAATATTGATAATCTAAATGCCTGTATTATACTAGATATTATTTTAATATTAGATAATTCAATTTTCCAGGAGTTAAAATGCAGAGATGAAAAAGCATATGATATAAATTGGATTGTCTCTATAAAATAGAAAACACATTTTAGAAATAAGTTAGATTCTCTTTTTTCTTTATTTAAAGAATAAAAATAGCGAAATATTTTATATGTTAATATTTTCTTATTTATATTTATATCTTGGATTAATAATGAATTTTTTTCATTTTTAATTTTCATTAAATAATAATAAAATAAATAAATTACATATTGTGTCTAATAGTAGTTATTCAAATTTTATTCTATGATTCATCATCTAAAAGGTTTAGATGCCTATCATCATTTATAAATTCAATCATTGATTTAATGGTGATAATTATGTATATACCTATTACTGAAATATTGTTAACTCCAATTAAATGTAGTAATGGAAATGTATATGGAATAACCAATGGTGAAAAATGTTGGCAAAGTATGCATTATTTAAAAGTAGTTTTAGGGATAATAGGAGCAATTCTATTATTTATTTGGTGCATTTTTATGGTTTATTTTAAATTTTATCCTTTTCAGAAATTAAAATCAACAGTAAGGATAACTTCTAATAATGATATATTAATTACTCTTATGAAATTATTTGCAAACCTGCAAAATTTATTTATTTCAAACGAGTATTTATCTTTAATTATTCTACTATTAATATCAATTATAATATTTTTTAGTTGTTATAATAATAAAACATATAATAATAATAAATTAGAAATTATTATAACAATGAAAAATTTAATTATATTATGGATATATTTGGTTTTACTTCTTTCAAAAATATTTCAAAATATTATTGCCAATGGGTTTATTTTTCTATATATTTTTGGATGTCCAATAATAGTAATCTTATCATTTATCATAAATAGAGAAAAAGATTTTGATAATTTTCTTTTGGCAGGAAATATAAATAATTTAAATGAATATATAAATAAAATAAAACATAATTTTAAATTAATTGATTCATTCATTGACGCAAATAAAAATATTAGAAGTGAAAGAGAATATGAAGGACAAAGGAATACTATATTATTAAAAGGAAATATTAAAATGCATAATAATATATGTTCTGATAAAGATTGTCCTTTGACAAAATTTATGAATAATGAAGGTAATTTTAATGTGCAAAAACAATGCTTATTAAATTATATGAATATTTTTTTTAATAAAGGTCTTAAATTATTTCCTAATAATGTTCAAATACTAATTTTATATATACAATTTAATTATACTAAAAGGTTTAATTTAAATATAGTTAAAACAAATTTAATGCTATTAAAAAGTTTAGAATGTAATTTTAAAGAAAAATTTGTAATTTATTGTATGGAACAATTTATAAAAAATAGCAATGAAAATGGAAATGATTTAAACAATGAAAATGATAAGGATAACGAAACAAAAATAGATATAGTAGAACAAAAATATAAAAAATTAAAATTTTTAATTGAAAATTCAATTAAATTATTTGCTGAATTTTGGGGAATATTTTCAACTAAAGTTTCAACTAATTTAAATACAAATAAGTTATATTCATTAGGAGAAAAATTAAATATATATTTAAATGAAATAAATAATTTATGGGATAATGAACTGAAAAATAAAAGAATCAATGATGAATGCCAGAGTATAGTTCAATTATATTCAAAATTTTTATTAGAAGTATTATGGGATCAAAAAAAGAGTAAAGAAGTCTACAAGAAATTATATGATGAAAATTTAAATAATTTTCTCATAAATGAAAACAAAAAATCAAACGAAGAAAACAATAATATTTTGGGGAACGTAAAAGAATTAGAAGACAACCAAGATTATTTATTGTTTGGAGATTCAGATGAAAAAGGAAATTGCAAAATCATCCAATCTTCAATAAGCTTTTCAAATTTATTTGGATATCAAAACCATGAAATCACAGGGAAATCACTTGACATTATTTTTCCAAATATTTTAATTGAAGGACATCATAAATATTTGGAAGAAAATATTAATTTATTACATAATAAACTGAAAAATCAAAACGATTTATCTTGTCAAGAAAATGAATTAAATAAAAATAGAAAATTAATTATAGTAAAAAGTAGAATGGGTTACATATTTCCATTATATGCTACTTTTATGTTTTTAGATGATAATGATTATTCAGATTCATATTTACTAAAAATAAAAATGGAAACAAAAGAATCAAAATCTGAATATGCTTACTATGTACTAGTAAATGCTGATCTTACTATAGAAAATATTTCTTCAAGTGCCATTAATTTAGGATTAACTTTAGATTTACTTAAAAAATATGTTGTAAAAATAGATATTTTAATTAGAACAGAAAATGATAAAGTATTTAATATTTATGATAATTATAGAGATTATGAAGAAGAACCAAAAAAAGTATTATGGGTTTTTCCAGATATTATATATCCAAAAGATAACACTCAACAAAATAAAAATGATAAAATTGAAGAATTGATTGATAAATCAAAGAAGAAAGAATATTATGTCCAAATAGTTAGCTTAAAATTTAACGGAAATGAAAATATAGTTTTTGCTTTCAAATTTACTGAAGTAACTTTAAAAAAGAAAAAAAAGAAATTAAATATTAAATCTTTTATTCCAAAAAACAACAAACATTTAATAATATTTGATTTATTAAATTTATGTTATATTCGTACTATAGTTGTTGATGTAAAATCAGGATTAAATAATTTGAGGAACAAAGATGACTTTGAAGATATCGAAAAAAAACATGGTGAAATTCATAGGTTAAATTCCAAAACAAAAAAAATAAAAAAAAGAAATCTTTTAAATGATGAAGATGATTCTTCAAATGACTCAGATAATAGTAATAAAGCAAATAATATATTAACTAAAGACAAACTGAATGAATTACAAGTACATAATTTTTCTGATATAAGGGCTTTTATTGTTTCTTTGCCAATATATGGAAGAGATGTAAATCTACAAAGATTTAGACCAAACGGAGATAAATACTCTGTTGGAAAAGTTCATGAGTCATTAATAAAAATACATATGAATACCTTTTGCAAAAGAATAGAAGAACAATTTCATTTGGAAGAAAATATGAGAAATAGGAAAAATAAGAGTATTAATTTAAATATTAATAATAATAACAAAATAGATTCACCTAAGTCTTCAAATACTAATAATGTTTTATTTGATTCTAAAAAATCTGCAATTCCCTTGTCAGCGCAATCATCTCCTGTTATTCAAGGAGAGGAATTTAATAAAGGATTAGCATCAGATTCTTCTTCGACTTTATCAAATATTTTTAAAGGTAATAGTATTAAATATATTAAAATATTAGGAGTGATTTTATTCCTTTTACCATTTCTATTATCCTTAAAAATATTTTTAATAATAATTTTTCAAGTAAATAAAATAAATAGAAAAGTAGAGTTTTTGAGAAATGGTTATTTAATATTAAATTCTTTGCTTTATACTAAATTTTATATAACAGAAGGAGTTATAACAAATTCATTGCCTTTTTATTTTCCTACATTAATATATAATGGAAAGAATTCTTTTTTAAATTTAATAAAAAAAGAATTGACTTATTATAAACAACAATTAGCTGAAACATATGATAGTTTTAATTCAAATGAATTATGTGAGGAATTTAAAGATTTTATGAAAAATACTAAAATAACAATATATACATTAACTCTCAATAAACCTGAAAATATATCAATTATATTTAATAGTGCTTTAAATAGAATTTCGGCGTCAATCAATGATCTTGTATCCAATATAAATTTATTTAATATTGAAAATAGAAGTGCATATGAATTAATGTATAATCTCCTAAATGAATATTATATAAAATGGGAAAATGCCACCCAAATATTATTTAATGATTCAGTTAATTCAACGAACTTACTGTCTCAATTAATGATCACAATCATAGAATATTATATATTTTCTATTATTCTAATTTTGATTTTTTTAAAATTATTATCAAAATTTTCTCTTGAAAGGGAAAAACCAATAAATTTATTTTTAACCTTGAAAAGAGTTGTATTTGAAAATCTTAAAAATTGTGCAGAAAATTTTTCAAATCAAATATTAAATAAGTTTTTTGGAAATGAAGATAATGAAGAAGAATCTCAACAAGAATATCAAGCAAATATTCAACCAAATGATATAAATATTGCAAAGTTTAAGTCTTCAAATGAATTTAATTCATCTATATTAAGAGCATTTTCATTTATTAATATTATAATAATAGTATTTGTTTACATTTTATTAAATTTATTTTATATTATTATCTCATATTTGGATTTGAGAACTAGAATGACTAATATATTTCAATTTGTTACCTTGTTTGATAAAACAAATTATGCTCAAAGTGATTTCATTCTTTCTATTAATATTTTTAAATCATTTTTATTTGATGAAAATATTCCTATTTTAAATGAAAACTCAGAAAAATTATTTTTTGTAAATTTCTTGAATTTAACTGAAACATTCGAAAATTCAATTATTTATATTTCAAAAACTAAATCCTTCTTAAGTGGAATCTATTTAAAAAAATATGAAAAATATTTATATGGAGATATCAGTGAATTATTAGAACAAGAATATTATGAAAATAATAAAGAAATAATTCAAACTTATATTAAATATGGATTAAAGCCAATTGAAACAAGAGTTTTTGAAGAAATGAGATATTTAACTATGAAATATTGTAAAATAAAAACTAGAACAAATAACCGAATATCTACTATATTTGCAGAGTCTGAATTTAAATTGGCTGAATTAGTTATGCTAGTTCATCATATGATCAGGAAATGGTATGATGGATTTTTGGAGTTAATACTAAATTCTTTTTATGATTATCAAAGCAATAACAAATTTATTTATCTTATTTTTTTTATTTTTATAATGATAATTGTAATTTTATATTATTCTATTATTTGGAAAACATATGAAGAAAAATTAAATGCTTTATTAAAAGGAAGTGCTGACTTAATAAATTTAATTCCTCAAGAAATAAAAAATATTATTATTGAAAAAAAAAATGAATAAAATAATATAATTATAATATATAATATTAATTAATATTATTTTAATAGTAAATAAAATCTTAAAATTTGCTTTTTTCTCATAAAATTGAAAAATAAGTTTTGCTT
>JAJMZR010014269.1:0-10293 GCA_023807225.1 Epidinium caudatum
AATCCCCAATCCCCAATCCCCAATCCCCAATATTTATTTTTGATCAATTTTATTGGAAATAATTTTTATTAGAAGATAATAAAAATATATAAAATATATTTCATTAATATATAAACTTAAATATGAAAAAACAAACAGGTGGAGAAGAAACAACAGTAATAGAAGAAGAACCAAAGAATAACACGATAGTATTAAAAAAAGAAGAAGAACCTAAAGTAGTAGAAAAGCATTATTTAGCATTAAAATTGCCAAAGAAAGTAACTTGGTCAGAAGATACAGTAAATAATGAGGGAATGGGCAAGAAAAAGTCAAATATATGCTGTATATATCATAGACCAAAATTATCTCCAGATGATCCTGATACAAGCTCCTGCGATTCTTGTGATGAAAAAGGAAAAAATGCTTATGAAAGACCAAATCATTATAATAGACCTCATAAACATGATCATGATCATGGTAATCTTCTTAAAAAATAATTAATATACAATATATATAATTTTATTTCCTTTAATTTTTATCTTTTTGGAATCATTTAATATTCTTAATTATAATAATTAAAATTAATGAAAATGAATTTTAAATAAATAAAATATAAATGAATAATTCATTAGAAAGCAGTAAAAATAAAAAAGGAGAAGCTTCATCCATCAGTGATTTAGATGAAACTTATTCGAAATATATCATTGATGATGAAGGTTTTATTTCTCAATCATCAAATGACGATATAGAAACTAAAATGAATAAAATGATTGAAATAATTAAAAAAGGTGGGAATATTAATAATCTTACTAAATATAAAAATAATATTGAAAAAAATATAACTAATGAAAAAAAGAAAGTAAAAGATAAATCCAAAGAAAAAAGAGAAAAAGATAAAGATAAATCAAAAGAAAAAAAAGAAAAAGAGCAAGCCAAAGAAAATAAAGAAAAGAATGAAAAAATAGAAAAAATAGAAAAAAAGGAAAAAGATAAATCAAAAGAAAAAAAAGAAAAAAAAGAAAAGAAAGAAAAAAAAGAAAAAAAGGTAAAAAAAGAGGAAAAATATAAAAAGGAAAAAAAAGAAAAAAATATGGAAATTAATAATAAAAAAAAATTAAATAATCCATCGATAATCAAGAAAAATAATTATATAGTGCAAGAAAAATCAAATAAAATTTCATTTAAAAAAATAAAGTTAGATGTGCTAAAGAAAAAAGAAGAAAATAAATTAAATCTTATTAATTTGCAATCTAAAATTAAGCAAGAACATATAAAGAATTTAGAAAATCAATTAAAAAAGCAAAATATTAAAAATGAAAACTTACAAAAAGGAATGAATGTATCAAAAACTGATTCTCAAATAGAATATGATTTAAACTCCGATATGAAAATAGAAAATGGGGTAGCGATTCTTTCCTATATATTTGAGAATCATATAATAGTTTTGAAATTGGATTTTTTTCAAATTTTATTTGAACTAAAATCTAAGCAAAAAAAGAATAAAGAAAATTTTTCTAAAAGAAAAACTTTTAATAATATGATTATAACTGATAATAATTTAAGAAATACACTAAAAAGAAAAAGACAAAGTGTATTTATACCTTGTATAAGCATGGAATTACAAGAAAAAAAATTAGAGAAAAGACATGATCATAAAAATAGAACTCGTAGATTTTCTTCGGGCTATATATATACAAAAAAAGAAGAGAAAATAAAAAAGAAAATGATATTGGAAAAAATAAATACATTACCAATAGAACAAGAAGAGTTGTCCATGCTAGAAGTGAACAGACCCAGCAATCAGTTTATTCAAGCAGGCGCTTTTGATGAAGATTATAAAAACATTGATAAAAGCCAATTAGTTGAATACGATTTGTTCTATAAAGAGCAATTTTTTAAAAATGATGTATTTAAATATGATGTAAATGAAATAGAAGATAGAGAAGAAAAAGAAATTAATAGAGAAATGCATAAATTAGATGTGAAAAGGAGATTAATAGCAAAAAAGAAGGAAAAAGAAGTAAATGATTTGAAAGGATTAAGCACTGAAGATTTGGAAATAGAAATTGAAGATTTAGAAAAAGAATATAAAAAAGTTAAAACAAGAGAAAAGCCAAAAGTTGACATGATAATGAATAATACTGAAGGCTTATTGCATAAAGGGAGAATGCTAGAATCTTATTTTATTGGAAGAAAAAATACTGATTTTCCAAGATTTGCTTTAGAGAATGAAAAAGAAATAGGCGCAAAGGAAGTAATTGATTTTAAAAATTTGAGAAAGGAAGAACAAGCAAGAAGATATTTTGATTATTGCATTTGTTTGAAAGAAAGAAGACAAATTCATAAATGCCTTGTATATATTCGTTATTGGTTCAGTTTTTTTTTAGGTAACTGGGTTTTTGACAATATGTCTTTAATAGCAATTATTGCAAATACAATAATAATTTTGGCTTCTGACCCAACTGATCCAAATAATTTAGGAAATAGAGTGGATTCATATTTTTTGTATTTTTATACCTTTGAAGCTGCATTAAAAATAGTATCCTATACATTTTATTCAGCAGAAGACGCTTATATTAAAGATTATTGGAATATTTTTGACTTTATTGTAGTTATTCTTGGTTGGATTTCTTGGGTTATAGAAACAATTTTTAAAAAGCCTAATATGAGGGGATTAGCTGGATTAAGAGCTTTTCGTATTTTAAGGCCTTTGAGAGCATTGAAAAGCATTAAAGGCTTAAAGAAATTAGCTTCAGCTTTAATTGCTTCTGTTGTCCATTTAAGTGAAACTACTATTATTTTAGTTTTTGTATTTTTTATTTTTGCTTTAGCTGGAAGACAAATGTGGCAAGGTAATTTTTATAAAAGATGTATGAATGTTAATTATGGATATATGTCATCAACTAAAGGAAGTGAATATATGTGTTCTTTTGATAGTGATTGTGAAGAATTAAATTCATACGGGCTCAGATATATATGTGCTAAAGGATATATTAATCCTGATTCTGGTGTAATTAGTTTTGATAATATTTTAACAGGATTTATTACTATTTTTGTGATGGCTAGTTTAGAAGGATGGACCAATGTATTTACCTATGTAAGTAAAACATTTAAAGATAAAATATTTATAAATCCAATAATTATTTTTTTTTATTTTCACTTTTTTATTTTTTTCTGTTCATTTTATTTGATCAATCTATTTTTAGCAGTAACAAATTCTGAATTTGAACATATTGAATCAGAAAGGAAATTACTAATAGAGAAAAAAAGTTTTTATCAATTAATTAAGGATAAATATGATTTGAGAGAAAAAGAAAAAATAAATAAAAAAGAAAAGGAAAAAAAATTAAAAGAAAGTAATAGCAAAAAAAGTGATCAATCTTTGCAAGATTTATATCATAAAGTTAAGCAAGAGGCTTTTTGTATAAATAAAAATAAAAGAAGTATTCCTGTATTATATTCTACAGTAAAAGATATGTATATAATGAGTAATAATAATCCAGAAGAATTATATTTACAAAGTTTGAGAATTAATGAAGAAGATAAATTTTTATCAAAAGATATATCTAGGAGACAAAATGAAATAAGCAATTTAATTAAAGAAAAAAGAGAAGAACTCAAAAAAATTCAAAGTCAAAGAGATAAAAATTTAAAATTATTGAAAACTAATACTACAAGTTCAATAAATAATTTTTACCGTCTACACAATAATAATAATAATAGTCCTAAAAATCATTTTCAACATTTAAATAATAATAATATTCATACTGTTAGAAGAACATTCTCAGCTTTGAAACAAAATATTAAGATTAATGAAAATAAAATTTTAATTGAAGAACTTAAAAAACTTGTTACAAAAATAAATAAAGAATTAATCAAAGATTCTATAAACAGAACTCAGAAATTTATTAAAGAAAAAACAATTAATATTTCAAAAAAAATAAATAAAGTTGGACAAGATGACAAAGAAAGAAGTGAGCTTAGAAAGAAATTAGAAAAAAAAGGGAAGAAGAAAATTGAATTTTATCAAATAGTGATGGAAGAAGATTTGCCATATGAAAAAGACATAAGAAAAATTAATGAACAAAAAAAAGGCAATGAATCAAAAATTAAATTTCAAAATCAAATGAATAAAGCTATGAAAGTAGAAAAACAGATAAGAAAAGAAAATAAAGAAATGATAACAGATGCTTTGTCTTTTATGTCAGATTTATCTTTATCAAGCATGGAGCAAGGTTTATGTCGTTCTAAAACTATAGGAAAAGAAGAAAGTAATGATAAAGAATCAATGAGTAATTCTATTATATCTAAATCAAAAAGTGATGATAATATTTTGTTTTGTGATGAGAAAGAAATTGGCTCTGATGACAAATTATTTAATCAAAAAATAAATTTTTATAGGCCGAGTTCAATCCTTGATTCTATTATTAAATATAAAGACAACATAGAAATTCAAAAACAATTTAAAAAAATTCAGAATAAATTTAACTTAAGAACTTTTCTGAGAAAAGAAAAACAAAAAGGAACTAATTTAACTAAAGTTGGAAAAAGAAACTCTTTTTTAAGATTTTTAAAATATACTAAAGAACCTAAGAACTTAGATGATTTTTTCATAAGTGCTCAAAAGCGTGGTAGCATACTTAATAATTTAAGTTTTATCTATAATAATGATGCTGATGATGAGCAAGATCAAGATATAACAAGTGAAAATAATGACTTTAATGATGAAATGAGTTTATTAAGTTCTGATTCTTATCTTAGTAATGATAATTTATCAATAAATGAAATAGATTTATTTAAAAAAGAAGTAAAAGAAGACAAAGTTCTAATGATAAGCTCAAAAGAATCCGAAAATGTACAAAAACTAGTAAATTCAAATAACTTGATTAAAATGATAAGAGAATCAATCTTCGATAGAACAGCAATAAATAAAAATATAGAATTAACCACAGAAAAACAATCCAAATATTTCGGACTCATGAATATGAATTTAAATAACAATTTATATCCAGATTCGCAAGAGCCTAGGGGAAGAAAAAAGTATGACTTAGATGTAAGTGATGTAGTTGATTATAAAAATTATGAAGAAATTTTACAAGAACCTTTTCCATTAATTATCAATGAGAATTTTATGGAAAATGATAAAAAAGATAATGATAAAAAGGAAAATGATGATAAGAGTATAATTCAAAGTAATAACAATATTATAAATATAAGAGAAACTATGAAACGAAGAAATATGAAATATAAGACTAGAAATATAAAATATAATGCTAATAATATTAATGAAACTACAAATGAATATGATAGTAGTAATTTTAATTTAGGAATAAAAAGCTCAAGAACAAAAATATTTAATAAACCATCTAAAGCATTTGATAAATCAACGAATAATATAAGTTTAATTTCCCATGAACCTAAAGACGATACTGTTGAAAAAAAAATAAAATCAAATAACAAAGGTGGTTATTATATTTTTAAAGCTAAAAGTATAGACAAAAATATAAATAAATACCCCAAAAAAAATACAAATCAATTCTTAGTAAAAGAAGAAAATAAGCCATATAAAGATCCTCTGACAATACAGCAAGAAGCAATTCCGGATAATTTAAGAGGTAAAAAATATTATTTAAACTATTTATATAATATTTCAGATAAAGATTTAAAAGTTAAAGATGCTTTTAAAGTTGATAGATGGTCTGATGAAATTTTGGGAATAAAAAAAAAATATATTAAAAAAAAACCTTTGCCAGAAAGCACAAAAGCCTTTTTCGTATTTAATGACAAAAAATTAAATTTAAAAAGATATAAATATTTTCATCATATAGACTTAGAGTATAAAGATGAAGAATGCTCTTATTTAACACATCGTTTAAAATATTTACCTAGATCAATTTTAGAAACTATGCCTGTAAGAATAAGAAATTTCGGCAAATTTGCTGATGGAAAAGAAGTAAAATTAGGTCCTTTGGGAAATAAATCTACTATTCTATCAAATGAATTTATTCAAAATAAATCCCAAATAAAAAGTTTTGATCCTAGAAGTGGGAAAGCTTTTGCTAGTAGTTTGAGAAGTAAATCTTCTATTGCTACAAATGCTTCATTTGCAAATCACTATAAGACACAAGAAGAAGTAAAATATAAAAAAAATTTATTTGAAAGAGGCTATAAAAAAATAGATGAATTAAATTATAGAACTTTGTCAATTTTTTTCACAGAAGAAGAAAAATTTTTTTCAAAATTGTTAGACGAAAAAAGAAATCTAGAAAAAATAAGAGAATTGGAAATTTATAATAATGAAAAGGAAAATAGACTTGAAGTAAAAGGCGAAATTACAAATATTGAAATATATGATTTAAAAACAAACTCCAGGAGATATGTTCAATGGAGTGGCCCTGATGTTTTAAAAAGTCAAGATGAAGATAGAAATAGGAAAAAATGGAATGATTTAATAAATGCTTTGGAAGATTTTAATGTTATAATTTGGAGTGCAAATATTACATTCAAAAGATGGCAAAAATTAAGTTATGCATTTTATATCATGGCAACTAATGATTATTTTGATTTAATAGTTCTAGGTATCGTTATTGTGAATTCATTCTTTATGGCATTAGATGGTAATTTATTAAAACCTGAAATTCTAGAAAAATTAAATGTTACTTATTACATTTTTAATTCTATTTTTATTTTGGAATATATTGTTAAATTTATTGGATTAGGAGGTATAATATATTATTCTGATCCGTTTACATATTTAGATACACTTATTATAGGCTTTGCAATAACTGATTTTTGTCTTCCATCTAAGATAGAAGGTGAAGCTCAAGCAGGAGCTCAAGTATTTGTAGCTGAAAATTTGTCTTTTTTAAGGGTGTTTAGAATATTTCGAATATTAAGAATTGCAAAAGTTTTAAGAAGATTAAAATCAATGAGACTAATTATTGTTTCAATGACAAAAGCAATTGCAAATGTAACATATATTGTAATTATTTTAATTATGTTCATATTAATATTTGAATTATTGGGTATGTCTTTATTAAATGAAAATTATCATTATAAATCATTTGGAGAAGGATTCTTTATTACTTATCAAGTATTAACTATGGAAAATTGGGACGGTCTCTTATATGAATTGTGGAATATGAATGAATTAGTTTTTTTCTATTATGCATTATGGATTTTTTTGGGAAATTATATTATTTTTAATTTATTCACATCAGTTTTATTACAGGCTTTCTCCGAAGATGAAGAAGATTTTGATTTGACCGAAGATGAAATTATTGAAAATATGTACTCTTTGCCTGATTATTTATATAATTTAAAAAAAGCTGAACAAGAGCATATAAAAGTAATTTCTAATCAAAAAAGAAAAGCTACATTAGTTAGAGAATTATTTAAAGCAGACTTAAATGATAATAATATTAATACTTTTAGTAATACACATATTTTATCACAATCAAAAGATTTAAATAAAAGCCAAGCTGAAGATTCTAGAAATACTTCTGCTGCTCATAACACTTTAGTTGAGGAATCAGATGAAAAAAATGAAGATGACAATAATGAAGAATCTTCATCAGAAGATTCAGACAGATATTATAGTAAAATTGAAAAAAATATGCGTAAATGGAAAAAAATCAATAAATTATTTAAGAAAAATGATTGCGAAAATTCAATTTATTTATTATCACAAACAAATGGTTTTAGAATTTTTTGTATGAAATTAATTAACAACAAAATGTTTGATAGATTTATTTTATTAATGATTATTTTTTCAACAGCAAGACTAATTATAGATACTTTTTTAAGTGGATATTATTTTGTTCTTATTTTTGATTTTATAGATATTTTTTTTAATTTAATTTTTTTATTAGAAGCTTTCATAAAAATTTGTGCATTAGGATTCGCATTAGATGAAGGATCTTATTTAAGTGATAATTGGAATAAACTAGATATTGTAATTGTGATAAGCTCTTTTTTTGAATATCAAAATATATTTAATAAATACGTTTTTGGGAATGATGCCAGCTCCTCACAATTTCTGAAAGTTATAAGAATATTGAGAACTTTAAGACCTTTGAGATTAATATCTCATAATATTAAATTAAAAGTGATTCTTATATCCTTATTCGATTCTATATTACCCATATGCAATGCACTTTTTATAGTTATTGTTATTTATTATATATTTAGCATAGTTGGCGTTTCTATATTTTATGGAAATTTTCATACTTGCTATATTTTAAAAAATGGAATGTTTGATTTAGCCATAGATTCATTTGAAGATAATTTAGTAGAATATGAAGTAAAAAATGATATGATTTCTTTATCAAATTTTTGTGCACAAAAATACAATGGGATAATGGATACAGGTCCAGCATTTAAATTTTCAAACATAATTACATCTTTAATTACTTCATATGTTTTATCCACACAAGAAGGATGGCCTGATATAATGAACTCATATAGAATTTATGGTGAATCTTATGGAATATTTTTTATAGTTTATAATTTAGTTGTAGCATATTTTTTCCTTAATTTATTTACAGGAATAATGTTTAGATATTTCAATGATGCCTATTCAAAAGAACTAAAATTAGCTGAAGGAGATAAAAAAGCGCCTAAATATTATGATTTTTTAATGCAGATTAAAGATGCTGATCCTCACTATTTTATTTGGTTAAGACCTAATAAAGGTACTATTAAATATTATTTAAGGGAATTTGTTGAAAGTAAATTATTCACTACTATTATAATAAGCCTCATTTTTTTCAATTTTTTATCAATGTCACTGAGCTATGAAGGAATTAATGAAAATTATGAATTGGGATTGGATATAGCGAATTATTTTTTTACGTTAATTTTTATGGTTGAATGCATCTTGAAAATTTTGGCTTATGGCTTTCGTGGTTATTATCATTCAGCTTGGAATAGATTTGATTTTTTTGTAGTTTTAGCATCTATTTCAGAAATAATTTTAGCAGATTTTGGTTATATTAACAAAAGCTTTTTAGAAAGTTTTCAAGTAATTAGAGTATTAAGGGTTTTAAGAGTTCTAAGATTTTTAAGACTGGTAAAAATAATAAAAGGCCTTGGTAGAATAATTCAAACTTTATATTGGTCTTTGTCTGCATTGGGAAATGTTTTTTTTTTAATGATTATTATTTTTGGAATTTTTTCTGTTTTAGGATGTTTTTTTTATGATTCAATTCGATATAATGATTATAAGGATAATTTGGTATATATTAATGAATATTATAATTTTGATAATTTCTATTATGCATTTTTACTTACATTTAGATGTACAACAGGAGAAAACTGGAATAATATTATGATGGAATTAGCATATATAGACCCGAATAAGATTTCTTATGCCTATGGATTTATTTATATGATAATTAGTAATTTTTTTTGTGCTATTATAATACTAAATCTATTTACAATGGTTACTTTACAACAATATGATGAATTTACTAATAAAAAATATAATCCTATTGAGAAATTCGAAATATTTTTAACTGAATTTAATAATTCATGGAATAAGTTCTCTGCATATGAAGACAAAGGATTAAGAATAAAAAAAAGTTTCATTATTAATTTTTTTATGGATTATAATTGGAAGAAATTGAATTTTCCTGAACAAAAAAAGTTAGATTATGTCAAAAAATATATAACTGATATAAAATTAAGAAGTGACGAAGATGATTATATCTATTTTTATGAAGTAGTTTGTAAATTAATTATCAATCAATTAGGAGCACAAATTGATAGAACAAATCCTGCAAATTCTTTGATTTTTAAAACAGAAAAAAAGGTACAAGAAAGAGTGAAAAAATTGGTTGATAAATGTATTGGCAAAAATCATAAAAAAGAAAAAGGAAAAAAGAATATTATAATTACATATAATCCACTTACTTCACATTTGTACTTTAAATCTTCTTACCTTTATATTAAATCTTTTATAAACTATTATAAAGAAAACGCAGAATTTTTGCATCAACTTGAAGCAAATCAAATTGGAGAACAAATTGAAAATTCCCAAAACATTGAAAATATACCTGATAAGAATAGTGAAAATATTATTAATGATGGGAATAGTGAAAGTAATATAGTTTTGTCTTTATCTAAAAATAAAAAATTAATAAATTGATTTAGTTTTGACATATTTATTATTTTTAGATATATTAATATATCTATAGTTTTGTTTAATTTTTTATTTATATTAATTTAATAAATGTATATAAAGACAAAACTATGTTACTTTCACTATTCCCATCATTAATATTATTTTCACTATTCTTATCAGGTATATTTTCA
>JAJMZR010014270.1:0-10286 GCA_023807225.1 Epidinium caudatum
TACAGCCGATGGTCGAATACTATGGTCAAATGAAGAATTGGCCGAACAATTGGGTTATCCAAACAAGCATGTTTTGGACCACTTTCCATGTTTCTTCTTGGGCAACCGCCATGGCACATTCGGCCATATTTCGCATACAAGGCAACAAATTTGCTTCGTTTGACTTTGTATCGTATTCTTTTCTTTGAAACTTGCGTTTGCATGTTTCTGTTTCTGTTTCGGCTTCGCGCTTAATGGGTTTTGGGGCCATTTGTGATTCTTTGACCGCTTTTTTTAACGCTTCCTGTTTTTCTGGAGATAATTGTTTTAAAATTTCTCCGTCAGAGAAAACTCGTACTCCCAACAATAATGCGTGCATGATATATTTGCGATAATCAATCCGTTTATATGTAGAAAAATCTTCTGCGGTTGGCCCCCATTTACATTTACCACATACCAATTGTGATATTGTTTCTGTTTCTTTAACCAGCCAAAGTTGTGCTTTAATGGAATCTCGACCGGATGCCGCTAGGTAAATTTGGTGAATAACCGTAGCTGTGTAGTTATATTCATTTGTTCCGTTGTTATTGTCGGCCATTATCGATCCTTTTTTATTTATGCCAAGGATGTTGTAGCACACAACAAACAATTTGTCAATCGGTTTCAGCGCAAGGCTGATACCCGCGAGAAGTGAAAGCGGGCAACTTTTGTGCCAAAATAGAATATTTCTATAATGATTTGACATATTATTTATTTGTATTATAGTAATGCCTGCTATGATGGATGATATATTCGAAGAGTTTACAGATCTAGGAGCGCTTGGCCCAGATGCCATTGTATACGAAATGGCAACAGGTGAATCTGGGATGAGGTCCGCATGGGCACCATTAAAGGATACTGAAAATGGTCGTATATCTACATTGGCTGAAGTGTTTTTGGAATGGTATTTATTTGATTCATCCGAGAAAAAAGATGTGGGAACGTTTCTTAGTGATGAAGAAATCCAAGATGTGTTTACCGAAGCGGATTTTATGGATTTAATGTGTGACATGGCTTGTTTAGATGATGATTTACTGCAATTTATTTCGTTAAAATTACCGTTTGTAATTAAATTGGAAAGATTGAAGATATTAAATGCGATCGTAAAAAAACAAAATCCAGAGGCACGGTTAATAAAAAAAAATGGGATTGAAAGTAAAATAACATTATTGGGTAAAGCAAAAGCCCAACAAATCAAAGAAAAAAATAATAAAAAAGCTCGTTTGCGTTACTATAAAAATAGACCAGCGGAACTTGAAAGGAGCAAACGTTATCGTGAAACACATCCAGAGCATGGACACGAATATTATTTGCAAAATATGGAATATATCTTGGCAAGAAGCCATGAATATTATTTGAAGCATCAAGAAGGAATCAAAATAAAGCGTGGAGTTTATTACCAGGAAAATAAACCGGAAATATTGGAAAAGCAAAAACGACGTTACGAAGAGCATAAACCAAAAATATTAGAAAGCAGAAGTTTATATTGGTTAAAATTGAAACGATTGTCTGAATCCGCCCAGCGAATTTGTGCTGCGTATGTGTTTTTGATGAGTTTAAAAAAAACAAATCGAGGGGAATATTTGAAACTTTATACGCAACAACAAAAACCGTTAACCAGTATGTTAAGAACATGCGCAGCGTTACAGAATATGGATATGAATATGTGCCCATTGTGCAATTCTGAATGCGAGATACCTTTAGAACAGTGTTGTAATCAGAATGTGTTGAATTTGCCGGGAGCTATAGATAGCTTACGTAAAATTGTAAAAAAATTGATAAAAAACAGACGTCGTCGTGAAAGTTATGCTTTGAACAAAGAATCATGTACACCACGCAAAGAATCTAAAGAAAAAAAATCTGCCCGAGCAAAAAAATGGAATAGAAAAAATAGAGCAAGGAAGAGGGTGACAAATAGTTTATGGTATTCAAAGAATAAACCAGCAATAAGCGAAAGAATGAAACTGTATTATCTAGAAAATAAAGAAGATCTGACCGCAAAGCGCAGATTATATCAGGAAACCCACAGGGAAGAGATGAATGCGGCAAACAAAAAATATCGTGAAAGAATGAAGCAAACAGCTGAATCCGCACAGAAGGTTTGTGCCGCATATGTGTTTTTGATGAATTTAAAAGAACACAATCGAGAGGAATATTTAAAACTCTATACACGAAAACAAAATCCATTAACGGGTATGTTAAAGACATGTGTGGCATTGCAAAGTATGGATATAAACAAGTGCCCGTTTTGTAATTCTGGTTGTGGGCAATCGATTGAAACTTGCTGCAATCCAAAGGCGTTGGGCGTTTCACCAAATGCTGTTGAAGAAATTCAGGCAATAGCAAATGGTTTAAAACTAAATAATTTAAAACAAAGATAATAAACACTTGCGTTCGGTAAAAAATAATATATAATCTGTTGGCAATCGGGGCGTAGCTCAGTCTGGTAGAGTACTTGGTTTGGGACCAAGGTGTCGAAGGTTCGAATCCTTTCGCCCCGACCAGAAAATTAAAAACCGCTTTTCAGAGCGGTTTTTCTTTTGGTTTCCACTATCTTTGCTGAGTTCGAAAATTTAATTTTGAAAAATCGCAAAAATTTGGAATTTTCGAACTAATTTGTACTATTTTACAATTGAATATATCTTCATATCACGTGGTACACCACGTAACAAGAAATATTTACGTAATATACCTTCGCATTTAAAACCACATCTTTCGGCAACAGCACAAGATTGTGTATTATCAATATCAATTGTCAGTTGAATACGATTAAGATGCATCTTATCAAAACCGATTTTCATTAATGTTTGCAAGGCATTTGTTATTATACCGCGTCCATTATATTCTTTAGACAACCAATAACTTATCTCGCCCATATTATTGTCAATATCAACAAAACTTATTTTGCCGGCAATTTTTTTATCAACAATAATAAAGTAAGAACATTTATCTGTTTTTCTAGTTTTTTTTATGTTCATTAATGTTTTTTCTGTTGTTGTATAAGAATCAACCCATTCTAGATATTTACCCAGAAAATCACGATTATTGTTTATCACAGAAAGCAAACTTTCAGCATTTTTATAGTTGGCTATAAGTTTTTCTAATGAAAAATTTCGACATTTAATCTTTTTTTCAAAAATCATTTAAACACCTATTATTTGCACGGTTGCATGATATAATCATTTATGATTAATCGCAACATTAAAATATGTTCAATTATTTGACACAAATATTCTTCTTTGATAACATCATTATGCTATGTTAATTGTAAAAAATCTTGAAAAATCGTTTGATGGAAATCAGATTATACAAAATCTGAGTTTTTCTGTTGCAGATGGTGACAAGGTTGCTGTGGTTGGTTTAAATGGTGCAGGTAAATCAACATTATTCAGAATATTACTGGATCAAATATCTTATGATTCTGGTGAATTTTTTATGGGTAAAAATCCACGTATCGGATGGATGCCACAAACCGTTGATGAACTGAATTTACCAAACGACATGAATGTTTATGATTTTCTGCGTTCTGGACGTCCGTTGCCACAAATAGAGAATAAAATCGCAGAAATTTATCAACAAATAGCAAACGGTGATACTTCCGCAGAAACATTAAATTTATTAGGGCAATATCAAAATGAGTTTGACAGTTGGGATGGGTATTCGGCGGAATCTGAACTGGAAAATATGATTATTCAAATGGGAGTTCAACAGGAAATTTTGAATAAAAAACTGGGTGAATTATCGGGCGGACAAAAATCAAAGATATCTTTTGTCAGAACTTTGTATTCTCGTCCTGATGTCTTATTCTTGGATGAACCGACAAATCATCTGGATGCAGCCAGTCGTGACTGGATGATGAACTATTTAATCAAAACAAAATCAACTGTGATTTTTATTTCGCATGATGAAGAATTTTTAACAAAAGTTGCGGGCAAAGTTTTATATCTGGACACAATGTCGCACACAGGAACTCTTTATAGTTTTGGATACGGTAAATTTATAAAAACTTTGGCGGAAACGAATGCCAGTTTAGAAAGACAATTTCAAAAACAAATGGAAGAAATTAACAGAATACAAAAATTTATTGATGCCCAGCGCGGAAAATCTGGCAAAACTAAACATCAGGCACAAAGTCGTGAAAAACTTTTGGAAAAAAAGAAACAAAACTTGGTTGTTGTTGCACAGGAAAAGAAAACAATCGATTTGAATTTACAACCAAACAGAACAGAAGATATCATACCAATCGGTGTTGAAAATTTGAACTTTGCGTATGATGCGAAAAAAACTGTTATAAAAAGGTTATCTTTTTCATTAAATCGTGGTGAAAAATTTATTGTTGTTGGTGAAAATGGCGCGGGAAAATCCACATTATTAAAACTGATAACAGGTATTTTGAAACCCGATTCTGGAAAAATATACATTGGTAAAAAAACAGATCTGGGGTATTATGCCCAAGAACACGAAACATTGGATTTTAATATCAGCGTTTTTGATAATGTGTTGAATGTCTCAAGTTTACCAACTGCAAAATTGCGTTCTGTATTAAGTCATTTTAATTTTGTTGGTGATAAATTGAAACAAAAGGTTCAAACTTTATCACCGGGTGAACGCAGCCGGCTTGAATTGTGTAAATTGTGTTTAAGTGGCGCGAATACTTTATTGCTGGACGAACCTACAAATCATTTAGATATAGCCACCAAGAAAGTAATGGCGGAGAGTTTGTCTAGTTATGGCGGGACTTTGTTAATAGTCAGTCATGATTTAGAATTCCTTAAACATCTTGGTGTTGAAAGAATGTTGATGTTGCCCAGTGGTCGGCTGCAATTCTTTGATGAAAAAATAGTAAAAAAATATATGGACAAAGAAAAGTAAATCCAGAAATTACACAATTAATACAAAATTATTAAATCTAATTTATCTTTCATTTTATCAGTCTCTCTTCCAATATCAATAATCTCGGCTCGAGAACTGCTAGACCAGCACGACCAGAAGTTTAAGAAGTCGCATTTTGTTGCGACTTTTTTCGTGTGTCGCCCGCAATCTGCGGGGCATCGCGATTGGTTTAGCGGTTGTTACCCAACTGATGATTTATCGCTTTTTTCTTATGTTCTTGTTAATGATATTTTATTTTAATTATTACAGTTAACTATTGAAATTTATTATATTTTTTATTGCATAGTTTGCGGTAAGCAAACCAAAAGTTCCCGTAACAGTTATGATTGATCCCATGTTTCTATCGGGTGTTTTTTGATCGGTTGGAATCTCGGTCGAGAATACAACGGGAAAATCTTTGATACCGTTTTCGCGAACAAGTTTGCGAATTTGTTTAGCCAATGGGCAAGCGAAGGTTTTCGATAGCTTTGCAATTTTTGCAAGTGTTGGGTCGGTCTTGCGTGCCGCGCCCATTGATGATATAAACGGAATATTATTTTGTTCACACCATTTATAAAGTGCAACCTTAGATGCAATCGTATCAATGGCATCAATAACGAAATCTGGATGAACGGGTAGGGTGGT
The DNA here is from genome assembly GCA_023807225.1 of Epidinium caudatum. NCBI lineage: Eukaryota > Ciliophora > Litostomatea > Entodiniomorphida > Ophryoscolecidae > Epidinium > Epidinium caudatum. The sequence continues at coordinate 5,536 of JAJMZR010014270.1, forward strand.
ATTTTTATCAAAAAAAATGTCCAATTCCGTTACTTTTATATCTTGTGAAATAGCGGCAATTCGTTCGTGGGCTGCGACGGTTTTCTTTTGCCCTAATGTGTTTTGTGTTGCGAATAGTTGGCGATTGATATTTGATTCTTCGACCGTGTCGAAATCAGCCAGAATTATATGTCCAATACCCGATCGAGCTAATGCTTCGATGGCAAAAGAACCGACTGCACCACATCCAATAACCATGACGGTTGCATTTTGCAATTTTTCAATTGCGGTTGGTCCGAATAATAAACGTGTTCTTTGTAATCTATCTGTCATATCTTGTATGCTATCAGATAATAAATCAAATGCCATAATAAAATTCGATATTACAAATCGTTGATGTAACTTGGTAATTCGTTTCCTGGGTGAACAATGTTTTTGTCGATATATGTGTTCAACAAATTTGATTTTGGAAGTATCGTTGTGGCGTTTTGCAAAGGATTTGTATCTTGAATTTCTGAAGGGTCGGGAAGGGTGTTTACTAAGTGTTGACCGGCTCGGCTTAAACTGCCGTAGGGTGCCAGGTTTGTGGTAAGTTGTACGCTCTCGCCACCACCAAATAGTGCAGCAAGAGCCGCTTGATTTGCTTGGTTTCTTAGTCGTACGACAATGCCACTGACGAACTTTGATGTGGCGGTTTGAGGATTTTTTAAAGGTTTGAAAAACCAATATAGGTTAATCAAATCATTAACTTCTTGAACAGCGCGGATTGATATTTCAAGGCCATTGGTTGCTTGTTTTAATGCGGTTTTAAAATCTTCATTTATGCAATCGGCGCTTATTTTTTCCACAAGTGTTTCTGTGGCATAAGATACTGCATCGGATATTTGGTCGGTTGAATCGGTGCCTGTTAACATACTTGCAATATCTGCATATGCGTTTAGTAGTGTGTTTTTTGCACATATACTATCGGGATCGCATTTGGTGCTGCACCCATTTGCAGTGCAAGTGGTTGTATAGGGGCAAAGTTGTGAGGCGGCGACAAAATCACGTGCGCGTTCGTTTTTGATTTCGTTCAGTATTTCAAGTGCGATAGTAGAGGCAGTGGAAAGAGCGGTTGCAATCCATGCTATTGCAACTTCGCCGGCTGTTCCACCGGAACCTATGGTAACAGCTATGCCTATCACAATTGCACCCGCCACTGTGGCGATGTGTTCGTTTTTGCGTAGAGTTTCGGCCGATACGGAATCGCGCATAAGGCAAAGTCCAAGTCGTTCGTCAAATACTGTTCCACCGGGAAGCTGTAAATTCAAGGCCTGACATTGCTGTTTCCCAATGGCAGAGCAATTTTTTCCATCAAAATTTCCGCCACTTGATATGCATCGCATGCCCGCCATATCACCGTCATTTTTTGTTTGATTTGATTGATTTACATTTTTGAATACAAAGTCTATATCGTGCGTTTGACCGTCTTGGGTATTAAGGTGGCATGTTAAAACGTTTTGATAATTCCAGTTCTCGTGGATTGACCAATTCTGACTCTTTGTTATACGGGTCGGTGCGGAATCACACCAAAAACCGTCAAATTCATCGACTGTTTTAAAACGAACATATTGATTAAGAAGCAAGACTAAATCTTGTGTTGATTGAACTTCGATATGTTGAAATACGTATGGATCTATGGAACCGTAGGTCTTTGGGGTAAAAGTTTGACTGTCTTGGACACCGAATTCAAATCCGCATGTCGTAGCCAACGCGACAGGCCAATACTTATATTCAGTAGACCAACCGAAATTAACGGCGTCACTATTCAGTTTCATGCACATGGCTTCGGTTTCTTCGGCATCGTCTTTATAACACAATGGATACGTATTAGAATGATATGTATATTTACCATCGCGCATGTCACATAAAGCTTCGGCGGTATTAAGTTCTATATTGCTTGCATGTTCGTTTTGTAGTACTACCCTGGGGTTTAAATCCCTAAACATGAATTCAAAGGCTTTGCGTGCATCAGATGATGTGCATTGCAAGTAATCGTTACCGTTACGGGTTTCATATGTTGTACTGCATTGAATATTAATTTGTTCGTTTGGATATGTTTGTTCCAAATATATTCGGGCCAGCATTTCTGCCTCTAGGGGTGGGACTTTGGTTTTTTTGAATTTGGTAATGCATTGATGGGATACTTTGGCCGGGTATGCATTAAAATCTGATTTGCATGCGGGAAAATATCGCAAATTTAAACCGCGGGTTACCGCAAGATCGCGCATCTGTTCAGGGGTTGCATAGGTTTTGTTTTGGGCAATTGATAGCCGAAGCGCAAATTTACAATCGGCACCCCAGTCTGGGTCCATGGTTATGACAGAAGAATTATAGACATGTTCAGGGTCTTCTATGTGTATCTTTACACGTGGCACACCGGCATTCTTTTCAGTGTTGGTTAAAAAGAACGAATGGCAATTATCCCAAACAATCCAACCAGAAGAATCAGTGGTTTGTTTTAATTCTTGATGATTTTTCATGTTTTCTGTGTATACTGAAAGCCCTGGAATGCCTTTGCCTTGGGCATTTTTAATTTGAATTTGAAGTTGCGAGGCATTTTTTGCAGGGGCCGCAAAGGCGGAGCAGGTTAAACATACCAAGATTGACAAAAGTTTTAATATGTGTGTTATCATTTGCAAAATTTACTCCCCGATAGTTCTTCTATTGTGGTTATTGGTTGGGCCGATTGAACGTTTTGTCTGTATTCCTGCATTTCTGGATTTGTAAAAACTTCTTCGGGTAAACTTGCGACGACTTCTTTATGTTTTTGAATTGTCTCATTGCATTCGGCTATTAACGTAGTGACCAAATCATCGTAGCTTGATTTAATTGTGCGTCGTTTGGCGAGGATGTCTTCGGATCTATCCCTTTTATCGTGGTTTAGTACGTAGTTAGCAACCGCGGTTGTAATTAAGCCAATCTTGGCCATGTTTTTACCTTTTTCAAGATTTTCGGCTGTTTCGGTTTTTTGTGTGTTCCATGCCGTTGCATCGGTGCTTTCTGGGTTGCTTAGTGCCCGGGCAAGTGATATGTATGCGCCCCCGGTTTTTCCGACCGATGCGTACTGATAAAGGTCAGTTTGAGCCTTGTCATATAAGATCTCAGATTCAAGCCCAGGACGTAATCCTAAAAGTTTCTTTTTTGCTTTAATATTATCAGCTAATGATTTGTATTCACGAAAATAATCTAAAAGTTCGTTTCCGCCGGGCAGAATGATTTCTGCGGTACTACCCTTGAAAGATTTGCCCCCACCATATTCGCACCTAAAGGTTTCAAGATATGCGGTCATGTCGCGTTCGGCGGCTTCATCGGCCTTTTGTTCGGCATATGCCTGGGCGGCCATCATACCACCGGTGCCAACCGTTCCGGCCCCCGTAGCGCTTAAAGTACGATTTTCTAACGATTGTTCGTTTTCGTGCATTGCTTTGGCATTATCAAATAGTTCTTGGGTATTTTCATCAAGTTGATTTTGCACGTTGTTAAGTTCTTTGATGCGTTCGCATAGGTCTTGGATGCGTTCATCGGCATAACCACGATTAACATTGGTATCATCAAGATTATCACTATCTTGGGTTTCAGTATAGTTTTCATCTGCGCACCATCCCAAAGATTTGATGGTCATTATAACGGCGCCCATTTCTTCTTGTTCTTGGGTTAACTCTATTTCCGTTACTTCTGTTTCGTCAATTGTTTCTTGGTTGACGTTATCATCCGCCATCACAAAGTAGTTGGTGCACAAAAAGCCCAGCAATGCCGCAAAAATCAAGGTTGCGCGTCGCAAAATATTCCCCCTAGGGTAAAGGTTACAATAAATGCACTTTTTAACGCAATATAATTCTTTGTTTTTTTATAAAATATTTAAGAGATTTTTTGCCACAATTTTTGAAAGGTCACTTGGGTTAGAATGGGCTATTTGTGCTACGTTGTTATATGCAATCTGTAATAGTTTTAATTCGGTTTCGTGTGTGTTCGCATCGCTTTCTAGCAACAGCTTGTTTTGTGGGGTGGCCATGATACAGTTTAATATGTTGTTTTTTGTAGTTTTTTCCTTCTTGTAATACATTTTCGGGTAAGGGTTCTTCCAAGTATGAACTATTACTTTACCATCTACAATAAATTTCCTATAATAATAATCCATTGATCTCATTAAATAATCTATATTATTTGGAATACTTCCTTTCATATCTGGATCTGAAATGTAATTTTGAATTTGTAAAAGTAAAGAGGTAAGGGAATAACTGGGGTTCCACCCTGCCCTCCCGTCGGCTGTGGATAAAGAATTATTATCAAATAAGTCAAAACAAATTTTTTTAAAATGTTTACCATTTTCATCAGTTAAAGGATCTTGGAATATATTATTATGGTAATCCTCATCTATTTGGTTTGGATAAATTAATAGTATTGGCGGCCTTAACGGGTAATTATTGGGAAACGATAATAATAATTGGACACAATAGCCTCTATATGGCCCTGAAAATAACTCCATATTAATTACATATTTCATTGGGTTATTATCTATTGAAGTAATTCCAATTCCTTCAATTGGGTTTCTACTTATTTCTCGGATATCTTTATTAATTCTTTTAATTGCTATGGAATTTGAAGACATCATTTAAATAAATATAATTTTAATATTTTTATAAAATTATATTGATTCAAATTACTTAAATAGATAATTATTAATGATTTGATTCCCTTAAATGGGGATTGGGGATTGGGGATTGGGGATT
>JAJMZR010014271.1:0-10275 GCA_023807225.1 Epidinium caudatum
CAATCCCCAATCCCCAATCCCCAATCCCCAAAACCCATTTAAGAAAAGGATATATAAAATAAATAAAAAAAATATTTTATTTATTAAAAAATAGTATTATTGTATTGAAAATAATATTAAATTAAATAAAAAAAATGAAAATAATTTTTAGTTTTCAAATTATATTATTTGTACTTTTACTTAATTTTTGAAAATATAGAGTCTATTCAAGATAATTCTTTAGATAAATATTTTTTTACTATATACACTTCAAAAAATGCTAATAATAAATATATTCTCCATTCAGATACTCATTCTCAGCATTTAACTATTGATTTATCACGAAATAATAAAAATAATAGCAATATGATTGAAAAAGAGCCATTAACAGATTATACTAATGCTAAAATTAGTTCAGTGTTTTTTTATGAAGATCAATACTTGGTTAAATCATGCTTTGGCTCGAATAAAATAGTGGAAATAATACCACAAAGTGAACTTGGAGTAAAAAATAATAATTCAAATTATATATTTATGACTGAAAATAATATAAATATAACAAATAATTTTATTTATTGCTATTCTACTAAAATAAATAATCCTAATTCAAATATTAAAGAGCCATATTCTATAGTTACTTATTGGGTAGAATTTAATTCAAGAAGAGAATATACTCATAGATGTGTTTTGTTTTATCCGAATACAAAAGAATTTAGTAGGACTTATACTTTAACGAGTTCATCATCATTCATAACAGCAAATATATATCCGTTACATTGTACAACATTCAGAGAAAAAGATATTTTTTGTAGTTATTATGAAACAAATTTAAATAACCAATTTGTAATAGAGACAAATAATATCATTTTCGAAAGTAGAAAAAAGCCAAGTATGCACTTTGTCCTTAGCGATTTTGGCCAAATAAATGGTAATAATATGAAGCCAATAGCATTGAATAGGGAAATAAAATCAATTTTCGGAGGATATTATGATATATTTTTGGCTGAATTTCACAATAATAATAAGAACGGAAAAAATTCAACAGTTTTACTTTATTCTTTATTTAGGAAAAGTTTATATATAAGCTTAGTGCCAATGTTCTCCAATTTAGAATTATATTTTGGCATCAATATAGAAGACGATTATATAGAAAGTAATTTATTTAATTATTTAATCAACCAAAATGAGATAATTTTAGTCTTTATTAATAATAATTATTTGACAGCGGTGAGAGTTGATTATTTTGAACAAAATAAATTATTTAATACTTTCAGTGATATTCAAAAATTAGGATATTATTCAGAGAAATTAATTAGTTGTAAATCACCAAAATATATGCAATCGACTTATTTTAATAATTTGATTAAATATAATTCAACTGAACAAGTAATTGTCAACAGTAAAGAAAAAAGCCATTATATATATCAAAAAGATATAACGACTTTAATGAGTTGCTCAAATTCAAATTTAGATAATGATAATGATATACTATATAATATGGCTGTGATTGAAGTCCCACAGTGCATAAATGAATTAGATTCTGTAAATGACAATATTGTACATTTAATCAATTTTTATCTTCAAATAAAAACAATTATATATGATATTTATGGTGACCCAAGATTAAAATCATTTAGAAATGTAGGCATAATGTTTTATCCTATTGAAGAGGATTATCAAGGATTAATAACATATCAAATAAAATTAAAAAATCAAGCGAGTTATATTGACATAAAAGCGAATGTAATTTATAAAGATATCACTCATATAAGTTTTACAAGAATAATAGAAAGATATGTTCCTATTTTTAAAAAACCTTTCCATTTAAAATATCGTCTTTTTAATTTGAATGTCAATGATCCAAATAAAATAAATAATTTATCATCAAATAAATGCTTTTTTCAAATAAAATTTTTTCCTTATAGTAAATTTTATCCAAAAACCAAGGATGAGGACGAGTATGGGGTCAGTCCTAAGGAGTCAGATACTCTTTCAATAGAAAAAGAATCTCTCGATGAAAGTTGTAACATAGATTTTTGCTCAAAATGCGAAAAAGTTGATAAAGAAATGAAATGTCAAAAATGCGATACAAATGAATTAGAAGTAATAATTCAAGATAACGATAAAGAAAGCGACACATATGGCCAATGCATTTGTGATGTAAGTAAAGGATTTTATAAGAGGCCAAGTAGAAATCAGTGCATTTGCCAGGAGCAAAATGCATATTATAAATCTACAAATTTATGCTTGCCAAAAGAAGAGTTAGAAAATGGGCCTTTTTATGTAGAGAAAGATGATATAACAGATATTCCCATTTACAATGATTGCTATTTTACTTGCAAAAAATGCTCAAAAGGTGGAGATGAAAAAAATAATAACTGTAATATATGCAAAGATGGTTTTGCCTACATTGATGAAGATAAAAGTAATTGCTATGATAAAAATGATTTAAAGGGTGGATATCACCAAATCGGGCCTGATCATTATATAAAATGTCATGAGAATTGTTTAAGTTGTGTAGACAAACCTATTATGATTGAAGGCAAAAATGAAGTTAAACAATTATGCACAGAATGCAAAGGCAATGCACCTTATTTTTTGAGAGAAAATTCAGAGGATGAATATTTTAATTGTTTTGAAAAAAAATGCAACCAAAACAATCCTGCTTTAATGTTTATCAACTCGGAGAAATCATTTGAATGTATAAATAACTGTGAAAATGGTGTGCAACCTTACAACAGACCTGAATTATGTCTATTTCAATGTAATAGAGAATTTCCATTTTTAGAAATAAGCACTAAGAAATGCTATTCTTCTTGTGAATTTAATAGCAATAAATTAAATAAAATTTCAAATATAAACTATGGAACATGCACCAATAATTGCAACAATGGAATTCTTTCATCAGATAATAAATGCTCTATATGTGAAGAGAAAAACAAATACAAAAATAGTAAAGGAGATTGTGTTGATATTCCGAATGAATGTATTATAGTCGATTCAAATAGCGGTTTATGTAAAGTATGTAACGAAGGCTATTATCCTTTGAAAAAAGAGATGAATAAAGATTCTTTTAATTGTTATGAAAGCATAGAAGAAGTATCAAATACAACAAATAAAACAAATTATTATTATAATAAAACTGAAGGATATTGGGATGAATGTTATGAAACATGCGAAACTTGTAATTCCTATGGGTCCGAAAATAGACAAAGATGCACAAAATGCAAAATAGGATATCATTTTCCTTATTTTGATGCAAATAATACATATGGTAACTGTTATTTAAATTTAACCCCAAATGAAAATTGTACAAGTACCCAGACTGATATGTATAAATATAAAGATTTTTGCCACTTGTGCAAGGAAGGATATTCTTTTGTTAATGGAACTCAGCAATGCAAACTAAATGAAGAATTGAATAACACTAGGTATTACCCAAAAGATATAATAATAAAAACTGGAGATAACAGAACTGAAGAAATTTCAGTCAAAGTATATTATCCATGCTATAAAACCTGTAAAACATGTACAGGAGAAGGGGATTTTTATCAACATAAATGTATTATATGTAGAGATGGGTTTATTTTTGAGAATGACAAAAATGAAACTTGTATAATTGATATTAATTATCAGACTATAGTTCCGAACACTGAAGTATCCTTAACTACACAAATAAATGAAATTAATGATTATTTTACAGATGGAATAGTTGATAGTGAGGAAAATGTTTGGTTTAGCTTAGGAGATAATTCTTTCTATTATTACCAGCAAGAATATTGTCTAATTATTTTTTATGGTAATTCAATATTTTTAATAAATAACAGAGTAGACTGTATAAGTATTTGTCCAATTTGGAATAAAGATGAATGCCAACTGAAGAATTATACAAGATTTAAAAATATGACAAGAATAGAATTTGATACTTTACTGGAAAAATCTTATATATATGATGAAATAAAAGATAATGTGAATATTAGATTGAATAACCCGGTAAAAAAATTAAGCTTTCATTTAACGAATTATATGTCTGCACCTCCTAATGATCTTTCTTATATAAATATATCAGAATTCAAACAAGAAATATTAGAAGAATATAACAAAAATTTGCTTTTAATGAAAGTAGATATAAAAAGAGATGATATCCAATCAAGACAAGTCGAATACCAATTTTATTCTCCAAATTCAATTTCAGAAAAAATAAATTTGGTTGAATTTCTATCTAAAAGAAGGTTAGATAATGCTAATAATAATGATAATAAAGATATAAAATTAAATATAGATTTACCCGTTGATTGGACGGATGATCAAATTGAGAAAATAAATTATTTAAATTCGCAGAATATTGATGCTTTTAATTCATCTTCAGAATTTTATACTGATAGCTGCAATCAATTTACTTCACCTTCAGGAAATGATGTATTTTTAACTGAGAGGAAAAAATTATATTATCCTGATATTCCATTATGTGAAAATGATTGCATTTTTGTAAAATATAATTTAGACACAAAGAAAGTTACTTGTAATTGCAATTATAAGATAAACTCAGCTCAATATAAAAAAGTTACTTTTGAAACAAATAAAAAAGATAAGAAGTTTTCAAAAAAAATATTTCTAGAAAATTTCCAAACTATGAAATGTGTAAATATTATATTCATGTGGGAGAATTTAAGAACAAACCCAGGATTTATCATTATGATATTTTTTATAATAATTTTTGCTATTTCTCTAATTCTGTACGTTTTATCAGGAGGATTTCTGAAAATAGATAATTTTATAAATAAAGTTACAAAAAAAAACAATATTGGAAAAGTCCTGGATATAATGAAAAACTCTGAAAAATCAGATTCTGAAAAAAATAATTTCGCCTTAGGGGGTGGGGAGGCCCTATTTCCAGAGCAGGTAGTTGTACAAAAAAAAATATCATCTAAAATAAAAAATAAAAATGATATTGAAAAAAATTTATTTGAATCCCCTGAAGATATAGTCCCAGATAAAAATAGTTTTGATAATAAAGGTGATTTAATTAATCAAAGCCAAGATGGAAAAAATATAAATAATAGCAAAATTATGAATAAAAAAAATATTGATGAAAAAAGTATGGATAAAAAAAGTGATAAAAAAAGTATGGATAAAAAAAGTATGGATAAAAAAAGTATGGATAAAAAAAGTATGGATAAAAAAAGTATGGATAAAAAAAGTATTGATAAAAAAAATATTGATAAAAAAAGTATGGATAAAAAAAGTATTGATAAAAAAAATATTGATAAGAAAAGTGATAATACTATAGTAAAAAATCTTAAAGAAAATAATGATATTGATCAAGTAAATAATGAATTGGATATAAGTGGTGAAAATAAAGAAGGAAAAATAGATAATATTTTAATTGATGGGTCGGTTTCAGAAAAATTTGATAATAAATCAATAAATGTTGGTAACAAAAATTTAATAGATAATAATGAAGAAGATAAACATTCAAGAAATAAAAATGATAAAGATAAGGAAATTGCATTAAAAAATATCACCAATGGAACATCAATAGAAAACTTAAATAAAAGTTCAGAAAATACAATAATTATGAAAAAAAAAAAGAAACAAAATGATGAAAAAGACAAAGAATCCTCTGGGTCAAAAATATTAATTCATAGTCTAATTAGTAAAGGAACTAGTTATGATAAAGAAAAAGAAAAAAAAGAAAAAGATGAAAAAAATGAAATAGAGGAAAAAGAGAAAAAAAAAGAAAAAAAGGAAAAAAAAGGAAAAGAGGAAAAAGAGGAAAAAGAGGAAAATGTAAAAAAAGTAGTAAAAGAAAAAGATGAAAATGAAAAAGGAGAACTAAAAATTAAAGAGGAAGAGAAGGCTAAAGATGATGGAGGAGAAGATTTAATAAGTATAGGAAATATTGAAAATATTAAAAACAAGTTGTTCGAAGATAAAAATAGTAATCCTGATAATGATTTTAATCCTGAAACTAAAATTATTTTTAATTTTAATAATATAAATAATAATAAGGCAAATAATGATAAAAATAACAAAGACATAAAAAATAAAGCAGTTGTAGATAGTAATAATATTCCTAAAGATAATGAAATTATTATAAATAACATGAATAATATTAATTTAATTGATATTGATGATGAAAATAATATAAGTAATTTAAAAATAGAAAACTTGGTAAAAGAAGAGCCAGAAAAAAATAAAGAAAATAAAGAAAAAACAAAAGTGCTTAAAAAGGAGTTAACTTTAAAAAGAGTAGATACTGATAATAGTGATTTTTCTGTTGTTAATAAGAAAAAAAATTCCTATATATATTCAATTGATTCTCAAATATTAAAAGGATCTGAATCAAATGAATCATTCCAAAATATAGAAGATTTAATTAGTCATAATAGTAATCCCCCTAAAAGATCAGGAGATAGCATTAATAAAGAAAAAAACCTATTTGAGCATCCAGATGACAGAACTCCTGCTCAGTTGATTATAAAAGATAATGCAAGACAAATTGATAAAATTAACTCGGGGGATATCAATTTGCAAATTTCTTCTAAATTTCAATTGCGTAAAGAAACAGAGTATTATGAAGAGAAAGATTTGGGCCATGATAATTGCTTTAAGAGATTTTTCAGAAATATGAATGAAGTTAATATTTATAAAGTTTCTGATTTAAATAATGAATTGATGACCTTGGAAGAATTCTGCAAAAAACATAAAACTTTTAAATCTATATATATATCCGACTTACAAAAGCACCATCTATTATATTTCACATTTATGTCTTGTAATGATAATAATAACATATTTTTAAAATTATCATTTTTTTACTTATCAATTAATTTCTATTTTGCCTTAAATACAATATTAATTATTGATTCGAACATGTCCGAAGCATACTATGATAGGAGCAAACCAAGACCTGGATACATTATGCTGAATTTATTTTTACCTTTCATTATATGTAATTTATTATCTCTTATTATTAAAAGGTTGATCATGCCCCAATATTGCCTTAATGAAATTGTAAAAAAAATCAGAAATAACGATAAAATAATACCTGTGAGAGGATCAAATGATAAAAATATAAAAGAAGAAGATAATAAGTCAGATGAATACAATAAACCAAGAATGCTTAATGGCTTATATAACATGGATGAATTAGATAAGGAATTATCTTCTATATATATTTCCTATCTTAAAAGAGTTATCATTTTTTATATAAGTTCCATATTAGTTTTGGCATTTAATTGGTATTTAATGACTTCCTTTTGCACTATTTTTTCAAATACAGGAGTTAAATTAATAGTTAATAGTTTAATTAGTTTAATTTCTTCCTTTTTCCTTCCTTTTATATTAGCTTTATTGCCTACTTTATTAGGATTTTTAGCCTTCAAAATAAAAAATAACTTATTTTTCATGTCAAAAAAAATTATATCATTAGGTTGCATTAACATTACTCTTTCTTTAGTACTAACTAAAAATGATATCGAAGAGCATTCAATTAATTGGGAGAATCTAAATAATTTAAAAGATTTGTCTTTTCTTAAAACTGAATCTAATTTATGGAATAAAATTGAAATTAAATCAGATGATATTTCCACAAATTTCTTTCTGTATATGAATAAAGTTAATAAAAATAAAATATATATTCAATATGTTATATTAAATGAAATTATTTATGAAGAAGAACAAAAAGAATACAAAGACTTCATACAGCAAATAACAGGATTAAATTTTTTATACATTTATTCAAAAAAAATATTTAATTCAATAAATAATGTAATTAATTTTGAATTAATTTATGAAACAAACAAAAAAGTATTCCAATTGACAAGTACAAATAAAACTGTTTGCAACACAGAATATAATAATAAAAATATTGAAGAAGAAAATAATTTTATAAATTTATCAAAAAATAAAAATATATTTAAGCATTTTGATTATTTATTTTTAGATTTCAAAAAAATAAAAGAAGAATTTTCTTATTTAATAAGTATGAAAAATTGGAATATTTTCATCAATAATATTAAAAAAGATTTTGGAATTAAAATTATATTTTATATGGATAATTTCTCATTAAATGCAGAAGAAAAAAAAATATTCAAAAATATAGACATATTTATTTTTCCTGATAAAAATAATATGCAGAATATAATAAACCATATAAAATTAAAAGAAGATCATAATCTAAAAATAAAAGAATATGATGATACAAAAAATGTATATGAAAGGAATAATAATAATAGTAAAATATTTGAAAAGAGAAAAGAAAAGGAAGAGTTAAAATTTAAAAAGAATAAGACATTTCAAAGCAAAAGTTTAAATAAATTCATTTTATTCCAAAATTCAAATCGTATATCAAAAATTTCTATTCTTTACAACAATGACAAACAAAAAAGAATAAAAACAATTCAAAGAAATAAATCGAATGAAATGAAGAATATAAGCAAAATTAGTAATATAACCAATTCGCATAATTACTCAAAGCCTATGAATATGAAAAACACTATAGTTTATTTTAAAGAATATGCATCAGTAAAAAAAAATAGTATAATATCCGAAAATAAAATTCTAATATTTTTAGATGACTTTAATTCAGCAATTTTTTGCATTTTGAACAAAAAGGAAAGTAACCCATTTATTTACAACTTATCATTTAAACTTTTTCCAGTAATAAATGTCCATAATATTGAAGAGATTAGCACCTATAAAAATATAATTAAAAATAATTCAAAAATATATTCCATAATATTTTTCTCATGTGTATTAAGAATTATCACAGAAGAAAATATTGATAATGATGACACTTGCATAAAGGCATTTATTTTCGGAAATAAATGTCTAAAAAATGTTATAGAATATGAGAAAACAAATGGTATATTTCCTCAAAATAAAAATATATTTTTAACCAAAATAACTAAGGAGGATATCACAAATTTTAATATTAAACCAAAATGTGAAAGACGATTTATATTAGATGGGAATGATGTAACAAAGCAAAAAATATTGTATAATCCATTACTTGACAAATTTTCTACGACATACTTTTCTTCAAAAGTTTCCAGAAATATTATAAGGCAAAATGGATTAATTGATGATAATGGAAATATATTTTATGATCGAATGTATAAGGATTCATTGGGGGCCAATCCTAAATATTCTAATAATAAATATATAACAGATAAAGAATTGAATAAAGATATTTATTCTATGAATATATTAAAAGATATAAAAAATAAGGAAACAGAAAATATTAATAGATTAATAAAAAACAAGTATATATTAAATAAAAAGTTTATTGGATATAATCAAAAAGCATATCAATATAGCATTTATTCAAATGCAATTAGAAAAAGAATGTTACCTAGGTTATATTCTAAAAATAAGCTTATTAATATAAGTGATAAAAATAGAACAATTAAAACTTTTAGTGTAAAAACAAAAATTAAACCTGCAAAAACAGAAATATAAAAATATTTAATTAATTAATTTCCTTTTTAATTGTATGATAAATAATCAAAAGCACTCATAGCTCTTTCGGAGTTTGCAGGTGTGCCCATAATAGTTTCTAAGTTTGAACCGGGCATTTTTGTAATAACAACTATCAACGCCAACGGATTATAGCCTGCATTAATCATAAGATCAATCGCAGTCATATCAGCTTCTTTTTGGTCGCCAAGAGATACTTTATTTTTTACGAACTCGCTATTGGCTGCTGTATTGACTATATTTTCCTGACTCAATCTTTCTGCCAACAAAGCCTTTGCAGCAGCTCTTAAATGCTCTTTACCTGATTTACCGTTTATAATTTGACCTAATTCATAAGATATAACAGCCGCAACTTCATTATCGTTCCCTGCATATGTTAAATCATCTTTAGATACTTGAATAATGTTAGTTGTTACTGTATCGGAATTATCTACACCGGTTTCAACAACTTGGAATTGAAGTTTTGCAGGCAGACTGTTCTTCTCAAGAACTACTTTCCCTACAGTACTAACCCTGCTCTCTGCATTCCAAGCAGTAGCTGCTGCTGAAGGCAAAATCAGTAATGCTAATAAAAATATGGATAATAATATTTTTTTCATATCTTCCTCCTTAACTAACTACAAAAATTCTAACATGAAAATAGTATAAGTTTATAGGATGCAATTTTTCTTTCAACATTATTCATGATCAAACCATTAATTTTGTATTTATCTTTATTGTTATTGTTCGTATTATTTGCAGAAAATCATTTGAATTTGGTACTTCAAATTCTTGCATATTCAAACATGATTAAGGTATAAAAATTTGCATAAT
>JAJMZR010014272.1:0-10255 GCA_023807225.1 Epidinium caudatum
TTCTTTGTATTTTATGATAAATTGAGCAAAATATCATTAAATAGTAACACATAGCAATATTAAATAAAGTTTGTAATACAAAAAAAAATACCAATTTTATAACTAAATATTTTTTAAATATCATGTAAGTATTAAAATATCTACTCTTTTTATATATTTCTTTTATAATATATTCTAATTTATCTCCATAATCTATAATTTTTTCAATTAAGAATACGATTAATGATGAAATAATATTTGATAGCAAAGAAATGGATAAAGAAGTTATAAATTTAAGACTACCTTTATTATGATATTTTTGAGATACAATTTCATCTGAACATAAAAAACAATTAAATGTTAAATCTACGCATGATTCAAAAGCATAAAGTGATAAAGAAATTGATATATGCTCATATGGACTCCTATAATAAAATATTTTAATAATGTCTACTTTTTTGGCGAAATAAGAAATAAAAATTTGTAAATAATCTCTTTTATCTATTCTCAATGCTTGTGTAAATGGTATTCTATTTATTTCTTTTCCATCTACTTGATCATCTAGATTATAATTTACAAAACCATAAATTTCAGTCATAGATTTATTTTTTCCCCTTTTTTTGTTATATTTATCATTATCTTCCAAAGAATAATATTTATTCTTTTTTTTTAGGGTAGCACCTTTCTTTAAAAGTATTTTATTTGATTTTTTTCCCTCAGTTTTTGATATAAATAATAAAGGCTTGAAGTCAGTAGTTTTTTCTGTTTTTTTATTATTAACATCTTTATTCAGCTTTGTTTTTTTTTTGTTTTTATCCTTTATGAAATCACCTAAAGATTTATTATTTAATTCTAATTGTGATTCTTTACTTTCAATTTGAATACTCACAATTTTATGATTATTTTTATTTTTATTTAAATTATATATATTCAATTTTTGATTTTTTTGGTTTTTTATTGGATTATTTATTTGTTTATCTTGATTGAATGGTATTAAATCTTGCTTTTTTAGTATTTGGCTTTGAAGTGCTTTTTTTATTTTTAATTTATTTGGAATATTTTCCATAATCTTAATTTTCATATCTTTTAATCCATATATCAAATATATCAGCATTTGAAATAAACAAAATAACAGAGTTCCTGAAGAAATATAAAAACCTATATTAGATAAATAATTATTGAAATTAATAATTAAATAATAACAAGGTATTATTTTATAATTAACAAAAGATAAAAGATATTGTAGATATGTTATATCTTCTTCATCATTATTATTATTATAGTTATTATTCCCTATTGAATAATTATAACTAATTTCACATTCACAAATAAATCTTTGAGTATCAAAATTAACACCAATATAATTACAACTTTCATTGCATAAAGATATATTTTCAGGATAAAAATATTTTTTTCTATCAGTTAATGTTATATCATTGTTATCAATATAAGCGGCAGAACACTTATCAGTATAAAAAGAATTATTTTCATCATAAATATCATAACCAAAATCTGAAAAATAACTAGCATTTTGATATTTAATTTTCTCAACATTGATAATTAGGGAGGAAATAATTACCTTTTCACTTTTGCATACACTTATATGATCTAATTGAGTTCCATTTTCTAAAAATACTCCATAATTGAAAACATTAGTAGAGGAATTTTTATTTTTATTTGGAGAATCTATTCCTAAAATATATAGTTCTGTATTCTCAGATAAATTATAATAATTTCTTAATAGTCCTTCACATTCACCTAAATATAGTATAGAATATTTTGTCCCTTTTTGAATTATAATATTTTCTGTGCCTGTAGAATATGAATGAATTGTTATTCCATTTCCTGTTGAAATTTCTTCATTATTCTCAGACATATTTTTAATATTTGTAATTATTTTATCCATATTTTCAAAGCATATATCATTAAAAACAGTTACATTTTTTTCTATTGGGATACAATTCATTAATTCAGGGTCCTTTTGAGAAATGCATGTATGCTTTGGGCAACTGTTATAACATTTATTATTATATAATACTAGGCAGTTATCTGAATTTTTATAATATTCTTCAGGATAATATTTTTCTGATTCTTTATTTATTACAGACTGAGATATTTGAACAAAAGTTGTTATTGATTCTGAGTTAGTAGTCATATTATCTTCAATTGGTGAAATATTAGTAATAGTTGAATATATATCTGAATTAGAATTCTTTTGTTTTGGTGATTCATTTATAATTGTATCTGAATTTAAAATAATAATTCCACTACTATTAGATAACTCAGTTTGAATATCAATAACTTCAGTATAAGAAGAATCTATATTAATGTCTGTACTTATTTCGATAGTTTCATTATTAGATGATTGAGTATAGATAGTGGTTATTTCAATAGAAGGAGATGGAGTAGGGATATTAGTGATCTCATTAGTAGGTAGTTGAGTAGGAATAATAGTAATTTCAGTTATAGGGAGTTCGATTTTTACAACACAATAATGTGTTAGATTTTCAGGTTCATATCCTTTTGGACATTCACTTAAACATTCTTGAAAAAATGATTCATTATTTGAATTATTATTTGTCCATACTCCATTTTCAATATCACAAATACATATCTTATCTATTAAATTATCATCTAAATCTAATTTATTTTTAATGAAATTTTGTATATCTATATTTTGGCTTTTTAAAGCAATTTTTTTGTTAGTACATGCATTTTTATAGCATTCTTTATTAAAAAAATAATTATTTTCTTTTTTGAGGCATTCATCTAAAGAAGAATAGCATTCCCTTGTTTCTGGATTTTGATAAGGATGATCATCTAAGCAGTTAGTATCATTATAACATATTATTTCATTATTATTATCAACATAAAAAGCAAATTGGCAACTTACTTCGCAAATATTATCATCATTAGATATTGAATTTATAGGACATTCTTCATAGCATTTTTTATTAAATAAATATTTAGGTGGTTTTAAACTTATTTTATCATAATTTTCTATTTCTGAGCTATATTCAAATGAATAATAAGGAGATATTGTTGGACATTCATCTATACATTCATTTGTTGTATTAATTGTATATTTAGAGCAAGAAGATGTTATAAAATTTGTATCATCTGGTTTATAACAATTTCCAAAATTTTTATAGGAATTTAGATATCCATTTGAACAAGATAAACACATATGAGTATCATTACTTGTTGAAATTGAGGAACAAAAATCACAAGAATTATAACATTTTTCAAATAAGTTAGTGATATTATTATATATATATCCTTTAATATATTTATAAATTGGATAACATGTTCTATTACCATTTTTAATTAATGCATAATTTTCATAAAAACAATCATCACAAATACTATAATCAGTTCTACAACTTCCACATCTCGTTTCATAACAAGTTCTCAAACTAAAACGAATGTATTTACTAATATTATAAATTCTTGTATAATTATTTTCAACATGTTCAACAAATGATAAATAATAATCATACCAAAGATTATTTGTTTTATTTATGAATATTTTATTATCACTCATTATTATGTTATTAAAATCAATTCCAAATGTTTCATTTTTATTATTTGTTTTATTGTCATATAAACCTATTATCAAAACATTTAGACTTCCATATTTTGTAATATTAGTCATTTCAGAAACATTATAATATCTTTCCTCATTTGTTTTTACTTTTAAAGTCTTTTGTTTAATGTCAGTTCCATCTATTTTATATATTTGGTTACTATTATACATAATAAAATATTTAATAGCATTTACAGATTGATAAAGAACAAAAATATAGTCATTTGTTACATTGTAATAACAGAATAATTGCAAAATTTCACTTTCTTTATAATCATATAATTTGAAATGATTTCTTAAAGCCGTTTTAGAAATTTTGAAAAGAAATATATTAGTTTTGCTTGCGAAATTAGTTTTTTCTGCTGAAACTATTAAATCGTTGCTATAGTCAAATGAATCTAAATTTCCATTAAAACCATTAATTGTAGTTGTCTTTTTATAAGTGATTGTAGGGTGATCACCTCCTCTATTAACACATATGTCAAACATATCCTTTTTTACCATGCATTTTATATAAGTGTCATTTAATTTATAAGTTTTTATACCAGTATCAAAGTCTGTTTTAAAGATAACTAGTTCATGTTCAAATCCATCTAAAGATTTATTTAAACTCAAGGCATAAATATGAAACCTATTTTTATTATCATCTGAACTAAATTCAAATAATGATTGAAAGCATATCAATCTATATGTATTAATATCTTCTTTTATTCTTACAGGCTGACAAGCTATTTGTCTTGTTGAATTGAACTTGATTCCCGATTTTGGGAATATAAAATATTTTATTGTAGAAGCAGGTTCAATCTCAGGGCCATTATCTGAATTCATATTTGTTATATTTAATCTTATTATAATATTAGTTTTATTTATTTCATTTTCATAATAATCTATTCTTGTATATCCAATAAATATTGTATTTTCAATATTTGATAAAGAGCAAGATGTTATTGGTATCTCAAGATTTAGAGATGATAATCTATTATCTGAATAATTCAATAATGAAGAAAAATTCCCATTTTTAATATTAATTTTGGTTAATAGGGAATCTTTAAGACATGAGACCAAAATATAATCTGAATTCAAAGTCATTACAGAACTAGAACTTAATAAATTAGCTTCCGTTGTTGTATTTAATTTTGGAGGAATTCCTTTATATATTTTCTTTGAAGTTGTAACTATTAATTGTAAATTGTAATAATCATTAACATCAATAAATTGACTATTTTCTTCCAAAATTTTATTTGTAAAATTATCATATATTAACTCTCATAATATGAAATAATTTACCATCAACTATAATAATTAAAATAATACTTCAAAGTTCGAATTTTCAAACAAATGTTTGGAAGTATAATACAAATAACGCCATTTATATTTTAAGCTTAAAAATCTTATAAAAGAAGAAAATAATGCTATACCAAAAGAAAGTGCAATAGATTCGCAAATACCAATAAAGTAATGAAACATAATTTTTACTTGAGTTTTATGATAAACTGTACAAAATATCATTAAATAATAGCATATGCAAATATTTACTAGCGTTTGCAATGTAAAAAACAATGCTAATTTGATAGACAAATATTTTTTGAATTTAGCATATGTTAAAAAATATTTATTTCTCTTAAATATTTCTGTTAAAATAGATTCTAAAGTATCTGCATAATCAGCTAATTTTCCTATGAAGAAAACAATTATAGAAGATATACAATTTGATATCAATGATAAAGAAAAAGATGTCAAAAATTTTAGACTGCCATTATTATTATATTTCTGAGATACAACATCATCATTGAATAAAAAGCAATTAAAAGCCAAATCTAAAGATATTTCAAAAACATAAATTGATAAAGATATGGAAATATGTTCATAAGGAGTTCTATAATAAAATATTTTTATAATATCTATTTCATTTAATAAAAATGATAAAAATATTTCAAAAAAATTTCTCTTATCTATCCTTAGTGCTTGACTATAAGGAATTTTATTTAAATCTTTTTTATCAACTTGCTCATCATTAGCATACTTTATTAATCCATAAATTTCTCTAAGAGATCTATTTTTGCTTTTATTTCTTTTTCTTCTATTCTTTTTTATAATAGATGAATATTTTTTGTTATCATTGATAGTTTTTCTTTTAGAATTATCAATTGCATTATTTTTTTCATGTGTTTTTGATATAAATAATAATAATTTTATATCTGTTTTTGAATCTGAGTTTTCATTACTATTTATTCCTAATTTTTTTTTCTTTTTTTTTCTTCTTTTGAACTTTTTCTTTATTAAATTAGTTATTTTATATCTGTTAAATAATTCTTCTTTTGAATTTTTTATACTTTCATTGCTTAACCGTTTTTCATTATTAACTTGTTTTTCAAGATTTTTATTTAAATCATAGATATTCAATTTTTTGGTTTTTTTCTTTTTTATAGGATTATTTAAAAGTTCTAAATTTATTATCGTTTTTCTTCTTTTTTCTTGTTTTTCAAATGCATCTTTTAATTTCATTTTATTTGGAGCATTTTTTAATATTTGAATTTTAATATCTAATACTCCCCATATCAAAAACCAAATTATTGCCATAATACAAAACACAAAAGAAAAAATCCCAAAATAAAACCCCGCATTATAATGATAATTTTTAAAATCAAAAAATAATTTATAACATACAATTATTTTATAATTAATTAAAGAAAGGAAATAATCAAAATAAGTTATATCTTCTTCAATTTTTTCTTTGATATTATAATCTTCTGTACTATTATAAGATATTTCACATTCACAAGTAAATCTTTTTGTATTGAAGTCAACACCTATATAAACGCAACTATCATTGCATAATGAAATATTTTCAGGATAATAATATTTTTTCCTATCTTTTAGTGTAATATCATTGTTATTAATGTATGCCCCAGCACAATTATCAGTATAAAATGAATTATTTTCGTCATAAATATCATATCCAAAATCTGAAAAATAACTAGCATTTTCAAATTTGACTAAATCTGTTTTTACAATTGAAGAAGAAATAACAACTTTTTCATTTTTGCATATATTTAAATGGTCCAACTGTGTTCCATTTTCTAAAAATACTCCATAATTAAAAACATTTGTAGAATAATTTTTCTTTTTATTTGGTGAATCAATTCCTAAAATATATAATTCTGTAGTTTCAGATAAATTATAATATTTTTTTAAAAGTTGTTCACATTCACCTAAATAAATTACTGAATAATTTTTTTCTTTTGGAATTTCAATATTTTCAGATTTTATCGAATAGGTATGAATTATTATTCCTTTTCCTGTAGATATTTCTTCATTATTTTCAGACATATTTTTAATATTTCTTATTATTTTATCAATATTTTCAAAGCATATATCATTAAAAACAATTACATTTTTTTCTATTGGGATACAATTTATTAATTCAGAGTCTTTTTGAGAAATGCATGTATCCTTTGGACAGCTATTATAACATTTATTATTATATAATACTAAACAATTATCTGAATCTTTATAATATTCTTCAGGATATTTTATTTCTGATTCTTTATTCATTATAGATTCAGATGTGAATATATCATCATTATTATTTTCTTGAACTGAACTAAAAGATTCCTTCATAATATTAGTTTTATCTGAAGCTATTATTTCTGAGTCAGTGGATATATTTTCTTTAAAATTATCTGAATTAGAATTAGTTTGTTTTGATGGCTCATTTATAATTGTATCTGAATTAATAATAATGGTAATAGCATTAGAAGAATCAGTTTTAATATCAATAATTTCAGTACTAGAAGAATCTATACTAGTATCTGTATTTATTTCAATATTTTTAATCGTAGATGATTGAATAGGGATATTAGTAATTTCATATGAAGTTGATTGAGAGGGGACTTCTATGATTCCAGTTGTAAGTGGTTGGAAAGGTATAGTTGTAATTATAGTTGAAGGTGTTTGAATAGGATTAGTTGTAATTATAGTTGAAGGTGTTTGAATAGGATTAGTTGTAATTATATTTGTAAAAGGTTGAGTAGAAATAGTTGTTATTTCAGGCGAAGGTATTTGAATAGGAATAGTTGTAATTAAAGTTGTAATTGGATGATTAGGAATAGTTGCTATTTCATTTGTAGTAGGTTCTCTTTTTTCAACGCAATAATGTGTTATATTTTCAGGTTCATATCCTATTGGACATTCTCTAAAACATTCTTGAAAATATGATTCATTATTTGAATTATTATTTGTCCATACCCCATTTTCAATATCACAAATACATATTTTATCTATTATATTATCATCTAAATCTAATTTATTTTTAATGAAATTTTTTATATCTATATTTTGGCTTTTTAAAGCAATTTTATTCATACATGTATTTTTATAGCATTCTTTATTAAAAAAATAATTATTTTGTTTTTTGAAGCATTCATCTAAAGAAGAATAGCATTCCCTTGTTTCTGGATTTTGATAAGGATGATCATCTAAACAATTAGTATCATTATAACATATTATTTCATTATTATTATCAACATAAAAAGCAAATTGGCAACTTACTTGGCAAATATATTCATCATTAGATATTGAATTTATTGGACATTCTTTATAACATTTTTTATTAAATAAATATTTAGGTGGTTTTAAACTTATTTTATCATAACTTTCTATTTCTGTTCTATATTCAAATGAAAAATAAGGAGATATTGTTGGACATTCATCTATACATTCATTTGTTGAATTAATTGTATTTTTAGAGCAAGAAGATGTTATAAAATTTGTATCATCTGGTTTATAACAGTTTCCAAAATTTTTATAGGAATTTAGATATCCATTTGAACATGATAAACATTTATGAGTATCATTACTTATTGAAATTGAGGAACAAAAATCACAAGAATTAAAACATTTATCAAATAAATTACTATTATTATTATATATATATCCTTTAATATATTTATCTATTGGATAGCATGTTCTATTACTATTTTTAATTAGAGCATAATTTTCATAAATACAATCATCACATACAGAATAATTTGTTCTGCAACTTCCACATCTTGTTGGATAACAAGTTCTTAATTTAAAAATCAAATAATTACTAATATTATAAATTCTTGTATAATTATTTTCAACATGTTCAAAAAATGATAAATAATAATCATACCAAAGATTATATGTTTTATTTATGAATATTTTATTATCACTTATTATTATATTATTAAAATCAATTCCAAATGTTTCATTTTTATTATTTGTTTCATTGTCATATTTCCCTATTATAAAAACATTCAGATTTCCATATTTTGTAATATTAGTCATTTCAGAAAGATAATAATATCTTTCTTCATTTGTTTTTACTTTTAAAGTCTTTGAACCAATATCATTTCCATTTAATTCATATATTTTCTTACTATTATACATAATATAATATTTAATATCATTTAGGCATTGATAAAGAATTAAAATTATATCATTTGCTTTATCATAATAGAAGGACAATTGTTTAATTAAAGTTTCTTTGTAATCATATAAGGCAAAGGAATTAATAAAAGACTCTTTAATTATTTGAAAAGAATATATATTATTATGACCAGAAAAACTGGTTATTTTAGAAAAAGCAAAATATTCAGTATCATAGTCGCATAAATCTACTTCTGATTTATCTACATTTACAGCTTGAATACTATGAATTGATATACTATTACCAGATTTCAGTAAGTCTAAATCATATACATTTTTTTTAATTAAAAGTTTTACCTTTTTTTCACTTATTCTGTGAAGTCTGAAGCCCGAATTAATATCATATCTATAAATTAGAGTATCATTTTCTATATGTTCAAAACCCATTACATATTCATTAATCATCGTTGCATAGATATGATATCTATTTTTCATTTTGTTTTCATCATATTTGAACAGCTCTTGAACACAAAGTAATCTATATTCATTTGTGTTAATATTTTGTATTTTTAGTGGCTCACATGCTATTTGCCTCCTAGAATCTGTTTTTATGAAAGAACTATTAAAATTAAATTTTTTTTTTGAAGCATTGAAATTTACTTCTGGACCATCTGTGGAATCTTTGTTTAATATAACAACTCTTAATACAAAATTAGTTCTATTTATTTGTTCCGGATAATAATCAAGATGAGTATAACCAATATATAATGTATCGTTAATAATTGATAATGAACAAGATGTATTTGGAACTTTAAGATTAATATCATCATTATCAAAATAAGAGTAATCTAATAAGTTGGTAAAATTACCATTATTAAGGTTTATTTTCGTTAAAAATGAATCTTTAAGACAAGCAGCTAGGATATAATTTGAATTCAAAGTTGCAATTGAAGATGAGTTAATTAATTGAGCTTCTGTTGTTGTTTTTAATTTTGGAGGAATTCCTGTATATATTTTTTTTGAGGTTGTCACTATTAATTTAAAGTTATGATAGTCATTAACATCTATTAATTCGCTATTTTCTTCTAAAATAAGATTTGAGAAATTATCATATATTTGACAATACTCCAAGAGAAATTTTTGAATGATGAATAATAAAAAAAATACAACTTTATATATTGGTAATTCATTTATTTTTGAATTCATTAAATATATTTATTTTTGATTAATGATTTAATTTTTAATACAGACAGATTCCAATGTAAAATTAAAAAATGGGATTTGGGGATTGGGGAT
>JAJMZR010014273.1:0-10229 GCA_023807225.1 Epidinium caudatum
TAGATTCCCTAAATATAAAAAAGCTTTGTTTAGGGGGGATTATATAATCAATAAGGTAATTAATAATATATATTTTTTTAATTAATAAGTTTTTAATATTTTAAATATATAATAATTTATTATATTCTATTATATAAATGAAAATAATTAATCACAAATTAAATTAATGAATAAAATTTTTATTTAAGATAATTTTAATAAAGATTTAATATTACTTTGAGATGTTAATATTGTCATGGGAATAAGTGATAGCATATTTTTTGTCTTATAAATGAAATCACTTAAAGAATTGATCTTAGGGAATAAATAGCATAAAAAAATCAAAAACAACAATAATATAAATCCTGAAAAAATTAGCCATAATTTATTTTCAAATCCTTTTATTAATAAATTATCCAAAATTACTTTTCTGTTTTCGTCTATAAATTGAATAAAAATATTATTAAACATTAAATTCAATTTTGAATGAATCGTATCATTATTAAACAAGTCTAAAGTAAATAAAAATGCTTGATTTGCAAAATACTCTTTTTTCCAAGTTTTCCATTCATCTACTTCATATTTGGTCAAATTTCCTAAAATCAATTCTGTATCATGTTTAAATTTAACGACATTTTTTATACTTCTTATATTTTGTATGAAATTAGTTGCAATAATAATAAAATCATAATTTAAAACTTTTCCGAATTTTACTTTGCAATCCTCAATTGATGTGAAACTATCTGTGAGAGTAAATGAGCATAAATCTTTTCTTACAAAATTTTTTACTTCATCATTTTTTAGGATATTTTTTTCAAGAAAGGAGTCTATCAATCTTAGGTCATCTGTTATAGTATCATAGGTGAGTACTTCTAATTTTGCTAACAAATCGAAAGGATTCATATTTTGGACTATACTTTTGTTATCAAAGAGATATTCCCTATATATATTAAATGTATCAAGTATATTTGAATGAAAAGTATTTAAGCGAGTAAAAAATAAGGAATAATTTATTGCTAAAATGACCACTTTATATATATTATAAAAAAAATAAGGAAAAATAATATATAATATTGACATAAGTAATAAATAAAAAAAAATAAAGATTTTATTATTTCTTGATATAATAATTTTGTTTTTGCATTCTTTTCCATTGATTAAACCTCGATTTCTTATATCTAAATTTTTCCTATTTTTTAATAAACTTTTTTTTTCTTCAACACTCTCTTCGCAATTATCATCTATGATATTGTTTTCATCCCTTGTTAATTTACTTAACAATTTTTCACAATTATCTATCAAAATTTTTATCGAGCCAACATTAATATCATAAAATACTTGCATATAATTAATTCTTCTTGTCGCTCCTGAAATAAAACTTTTTAATACGTAAAAACTTCCTACAAAAGTAATTATAAAAGACACTATTGAAAACACACAAAAATTATATTCTATATATAATTTTTGTAATTCCAATTCCAAATTATATTTTTCATTTAATAACAATATTGCTTGCCTATAATTATTAAAACTATTATATATATAATTATATAAATCTGGATGATTTTGCTCTATTGGAGTTGTACAAGAAGATAGACTATAAAACACAGCATTATATTGAACTAATGTTGGCAATACTCCTACATCTATAGTACCAATATTATTTTCTATTATGTATTTAGAATTGAAAAGTGTTTCAGAGAAATTTTTTTGGGTGCTTTTTGAAGGAATAAATTTAGAAGATAATATTTGCATAATACATATTTGATTTTCAAAGAATAAATCTAAAAAATGCTGCTTTATTAATTCCTCATATTCAGTTCTATTTTTGCCTGGGAATTTATGATATATTCCTCCATCAATATTTGTTAAATTAAAATTTAATAAAGTTAATTCTCTTATATGATATATACTTAGTGAATTGCAATATTTAATTTTAATAATATTTTTGATTATTAATAATATTTCCTGAATTTTTGCATGAAAAGAAAAACAAATAATTATAGTTAAAAAACCAAAAACTAGTAAAATATTGAATAATATCACTGTATATATTTTTAATTTTTTAATACTTACTTCTTCATTTTTATTATTAATTGCTTCTTTTATTTTTCTTTCAAAGGTTTTTTCTTCTTTAACTACGATTTGATTTGTATTATCTATTGGTTTATTAATTTCCTCTATTTTATTTTGGTTTTTTTTTTGAGTTTCTTTTTTTTTTATTTTCATCGAAACACGAGGATAATTTTGATCTTTTCCTATATTAATAATGCTATTTCTTTTTTTTGACTCATTTTTTATACGTTCAATTTCTAATATTTTTTCTTCTTCATTTACCTCAATTATCATATCTTTATTGAAGTCATAAATCATAAAAATTATATTACTTAAATCAACTTTATAATAATTATTAAAATTATTTACATTTTGACTTTTTTGCGTCTTTTGTTGAATTATAGTATTGCTATTAAATTTTATTCTTTTACCTTTTTCTTTAAAATAATCTTTACTATTTTCTTTAGCTTCTTTTATAATATTTAAAGTGAAGCATTTTCCTATAGGTGCAATAGTTTCTATTTGGGAATTTCTTCTACTCTTTAAAGTTATAGACTTAAATATGTTTGCTTGACTTTTATACAATGAAGAATTTCTTGAAATATTATTAAATAATGAATTATTATTAGGGAAATCAAAAGATTCAGAATCTTCTCTCAATTCAGGGATGCTGGAATCTTCTTCTTCTGACTCATATGAATGTGTCCTACTTAAATCCAAAATATTACTTTTACTTTTCATTGATTTTAAATAATCTTGGCATTGTTTTATTTTATTTAGTGCTTCTTTTTCTAAATTGGATGTAAGTAATTTTGCTTTATTATCATCTTTTTCTTTCGAGTATTTCATATTATTAAAATTTAATAAGAAATTAATTGGAGAATCTGGAACAAAATTTTCATCAATAATTTCATCTTCAGAAGAAATATCATAAATTTCTTTTTCTATAGATTTCTTCATTTTGAATTCATTAAAGCTAACAGAATTTCTGCCTCTTTCTAAGTTCGAAAAACTTTTTTTATTTTCAATCTTATCTTTTTGACCATATGATATATATGATTTAGTTTTATTATTTTTACTACTGCTACATTTAAAAATTGATGCATTTTTATTAACTATGGTATTAGAAGTTGGCTGGTCTCCTGCTCCTATTTCCTTTAATTTCTGGGGGGGTTTTATTATAACTTTATATTTTGTGACTTTATTTGAATTTCCATTTTTTTCATAATTGTCTTCCCTTATAGTAGCTGAATAACTTAGTAAATTTTTAATATTAATAGTATGTATTCTTGTAAAAAAGAAATAATATCCAACCAAGGTATTATCTAGTACACTTTTTTTTATTTCCATTAATAATTCTCTTTCATAATTTTTTTCATTAGATGATTTTTTTTGGGCAAAATTATACCCGCTACCACGATAACTTATTCTGGAGCATTTACTTTCAAAATCATAATTTAAATTTCCAATTTTGCTTTTTTCAGCAGGTTCAAGTACTTTATTTATAGTCCATGTTATTTTACATTTTTTATTATATTTTTTATTTATTAATTCGCTTTTTATATTTAGTTTGTCTTTAAAAGATAAATTTTTATAGCTAACATTTCTGTCCCATAATCTTGAACTATCATCATTAGATATCATATCTTGACTTTTGATTAGAGAATTACAATTATTATTATCATTAATTATATTTAAATATTCTTCATATAATTGTTTGATACATGGAAAAATTGAATTATTCGACTTAATATATCTATAACTAAGTCCTAATTGTTCCACACAATTAGCTGTGAATGAATGAATTAAAAAATTTTCATTAGTTAAAACACAAAAACTATTATCTAAATTGCTATTAGGTTTAATACAATTATCAATTGTATTACTCATATGTGGAATATCTTTTAAAATTTCAACAACGAAAGATAAAATATTTTCTTCAGTTTTAACAAAATATATTTTTAATACCAAACTTTTTATAAATTTTGATTTAAAAACTCCAAAAAAAGAGTTTTGAATAAAAGTTGGATTATAATCTTTTTTTTTATATAAATCATCAAATAATTTCAAATCATTTTGAGATGATTGCCTACTTAAAGCAATATCATGCTTTTGATGAAAAATTTCAGGTATTAAAATATTTATATGCTTCCCTATTAATTCATCTTTTACATAACCGAAAACAAAGGCTGCACTAGATGAACAATCTATTATAGTCCCCAAATCTTTTTTATTTCCTGATATTAATAAATATCTTGTATTACCATCATGTTTTAGGAAGTCTGTATCAAAATTAGAATATATTTTTTCTTCATTTTCAACAGAATTACTGAATATCATTTCTTTTATTTTTCCAAAATTTTCATATTTTTCCTCATCTTTTAAAATATTTTGGACATATTCATTATATAATTTATATATATCAATATTATTTGTTTTTGTTTGAATTAATAAATTATATACTTCTTCAATTTTTTGGTTTAATTCCATTATGTTTGAACCTATTTTAAATAATTTTTTGAAATTATCTGAATGTTGAAATTTAGTTCCGTATATTAAGGACCAAAATTGATTATATAGACTTGTAGTTTTAGCAATTAATTTTTTAAAATCATTAACCTTAGTTCTATAATTAAAATAATATGAGTTTGTTTCTGCAGAATATTTATTTATCAATTTTTTACATCTATATACATTATATTTAGTTTGAAAAGATATTTTCTCATATTTTATACTATTTAGTATAGCTATAGCTTGTTTTTTATGGTTCATTTTTAATAATAGCATTGAATATGCATTTTTCAGCTTAGGATTATTTTTAAATTTTGAATTTCCATATTTAAATAATTTGTCCAAAAATCTACGTAGGAGATAATCGGAATCATCTCCCTTACCTAAATGTTTTACATATTGCTCTAAAGGGCAATTTTTAATAGTGCAAGTTTCTTCTATAGTTTCTATATAGCTTTTCAGCATTGAGGAATAATTTCTTGAATTATCTTTATTTTTAATCATTCTATAATAAAGCAAAATATAATTTATATATTCATCAGGATTAATTATAGTCCTATAATCTTTTAATACAGAATCAAATTCATTATTTTTATATAATATAACAAAAAAAGATATAATAACTATTAAGATAAAAAATAAAAAAATATTTCCATCATATTCCAAAGATTGAAGAATACTTCCAATAAATAATATTAAAAAGCCAATAAAGACTATTAATGATAAAATTATATTTAATGTATTTATTATTCTATTAATTCTTGCATATATATGAATGTTTATATAAGAATTTAATCCTGTAGTTAATATTATCAATAATAAAGTAATCCAATTCCCTCTTTCTACTTCTTGCCTGACTACTAAGAAAATAATAATTATTACAATTTTTAAGAAAAGAAAAGATATATCTGGAGTAGAATTAGTCTTTTTTAATATATTACATCTATTTCTATCAAATATTGATCTATAATATAAAATATTTGTCAATATGGATACTAGAAGATGAAGAATAATAGCTATAATGGCAAATGGTGAAAATAATTTGAATAACAATCCATTTCTACATTTTAATTTTGAAGAAATATAACTTTTGTCATTTATACAATCAAACAGTGCTAAAAAATATGAAAAAATTTGACCAAAAAACCCAATACATATCATAGGTAAAATGTATTTTAATATCGAAATAGGCCATAATATATTTAATTTCTTCTTTTTAATTGTATATATCATATATAGAATTAATCCAGTTTCTACATAAATTATTAAAATAAGTATTATTAGAAAAAAAAAATATGTTTTATAATGCTCTTTTAATAGTGGTATTATACTAATATATTTAATTGCCTCCATTTCATTGACTATTACCGATTGATTCCATATGGGCAAAAACTAAATATTTTTAATTATAACATTTTAATAATTACTTACAATAGGGTCAAAAATATAAGCTATTATATGAATATAACCAAAAAGAATAATAATACATTCACTCCATAAATTTTCTATTGAATTATCCAATAATATAGTAAATAATTCATAAAATAATTCTGAATAATTATTATAAAAATCTGAAAATGATGAAGATTTTTTCACTAATTTTAATTTAAGTAATGGATTTTTTTCTTTTAAAATTAAAATACATAAAATATATTAAATTTTATTTTAAATTTTAATAATTTACATCAAAAAATAATAAAAATCAAAAACTTATCCATATTTATAATATGGTATCTTTATATTGAAATAATATACAAATATTCAATATATGCTGCTTATTTATTTATCAATTCTCTCTGTCCTTTCCAATTAGCAGGGCTTTTAAAATTAAACTTTTTAATATAATTATATAAGGTTTTGGATGGTCCATCTTCAGAATCCTCTTTTAAACATTCTTCAAAAAATATTTTAGCTTCTTCCCATTTTCCTTTTTTATATAGTCTCATTGCATTTTCCCATGCATCATAAAATATTTCACTTTTCTCGTCAATTAATTCCCAATAACTTTTTTTCTCTAAAATAACAGGAGAAATACTCCCATATTCCTCAATCAAAGATTCTATCATTATTTTTTTTTCCTTTAATATTTTTTCTTTTTCTTCATGAGTTTGAATAATTTTAATTTTTTCCTTTTTTTGTGGTGTCACATTATAATTAATATCAATTGTATATAAGTCTATAGCTTCTGAACTTCCTTTAACTAATACACAGTCAACATATCTACATACTGACTTCATTTCTTCAGTAAATAAATTATATAATTTTCCTGATATTAATATACTTACTCCAAATTGCTTTGTAGCAGTCTCCAATCTAGCAGCAATATTAACATTTGGAGATAGATACGAAGCTTCCATTTTAAAAACTGAACCAACAGGGCCTTCTATTCCATACCCCAAATGGAGCCCGAAGCCCATATTTATTTTAAAATTTGGCATAAATATATTCAAATTTTTATTGCTTCTATATTTTAATATATTTAAATTTTTATTTATTTTCAATAAGCATCTTAAATATGCTAAAACTGAACAATCTGCTGTTATGCTTACTTGCGGATTTGTCGGATCTATTTCTAATAAATTATCTTTTTTATATTCTTTATCTAGTTTATTTTTAATATTTATTTTATTATAAAATTTCCAAACACTAAAAAAGGAGTCACCTATATTTTTATTCGTATTTCCCCTAAATTTATCTACACTTGTGTGAACTATTTCGGCAATTTGGTTTATTAAAGGAATTATTTCTTCTTGTAAAGCTACATTAATTTCTTCAAAATTTCTTATATTACAAAACCCAAAAATTGCAAACTTTTTTTTACCACGAGAATGAAAATGTAGTCCATGTGTTGAAGATATATTTTTGTGAATTATTTCTCCTCCTGCATCACCTACACTCATGGCTAACAAGGCAGATATTTTTATAATTGCATTCATTATTATTTTAACTTCATAACTGTTGTAACATTCATTGTATTCTTTATGAATGTCTTCTTCATTTAATATTAAGTTGTTTTTTATTTTTTTATTTTTTTGCAGCAATATAATAACTCCTTCTTTTAATTCTTCTATATTTTTTGCATTCATTGGATCTTTTGAAACATTTTTCGCTATTTCAATCATTACTTCAAATGGATTTAATAAAATATTAGTTAAATCATTTCCAAATAATATATAGGTAAATAAAAAAGAAATGCATAATATTAATGTTAATATAAAATAGAAAAAATGTTTTTGCATATTTTCAGTTTTTATAGAATATATAATTTTAATTATTTCATTATCAATAGAACTATAAGATATTTTAATTAATTCACAATTTCTAAAATTAATTTTTGTTAAATTATTATTTTCATATAATAAAATATCATTTTTAGTTATATTTATTAAAGGTAAATCTTTCTCTTCTATTGAGGAAAGCAACTCTTTTATTTTATAATAATTATTATCAATGCCAATACCTTTTTTTGGATAATTTATAACTAAATCATAAATATATGATAAAGATCTTAAGTCATAATTGTGTTTATTAATATAAAGTACCTCGTCATACAATATTATGCTTATTATTGCATTTACGATAAAAAAAGCTATTATTTTGAGGCTTAAGGAATTTTTGACTTTATTTGTTATTTTAGTACTTTTTAAGGCTTCATCTATCTTCTGATTTATTTCTTTTTCAGTTTTTTCATTTATGTCCTTTTCTTCTGGCTTTTTTTCCTCACCATCAGGATTTAATTCATTTGTTTTTTCTTCACCTATTATTTTTTTCATACTAAGGGTATGTTGTCTCATTAATTTTAATGTTCTCTTTTTAAATACACTTCTATTTACTTTTTTTGAAGTTAGGTTACTTCTTATTTTATCTTCTTCTTCTAAATTAGTTAACTTTGGTAGATTGACTTCTGTCAAAGTAGATCTTCTCACCCTTTTTTTAAGATTTTCAATTTCTTCAATATCTTCATTATCCTCACCATCATTTACTTCATGTGCATTAGTAGTATTTTTTGTTATGTGGTTTGATTCATTTGATATTGCACTTTCCTCAATATCATCATCTCCTTCTTCTATAGTATGAATTTTTTTGATTAGTTTCTTTTTGTGAATCTCTTCATTCATTAAATCTCTTTGTTGCTTTTGAGAAAATATACTTTTATATCTTTTAATTGTTTGATTCAAATTAAATAATTTGAAACATCGTATAATTTTTGTTGCTCTTATTAATCTTCCTAATATTATAATGCATATATAAAAATATTGAGTAGAATTATTGGATTTAAAATTATTTATAAAGATCATATTTGTAATTAGTTCAATATCAAGTAAAATCCATATAATTACAATTACATCCAACCAAAAATTGAAAGAATTAAAATAAAATTCACTTAAAAAATTGAGTGAAATTATTTCTCCTATAAAATATAATATAGAGATGATATTAATTGCATCAAAATAAATATCTACATTTTTAGCAAGCCAAATATGCTTAATATCATTTGAAAACAATGAAAATAAATTTAAAATAATCATCATTATTAAAATATAAATATTTAACAACTTTTTTATAATAAAATTTTTAATAACTTTATTTTTATTTTTATTATCATTAACATTTGTTGAAATACTTGAATTCATACTTGATTCTTGTGAAAAATTTTTATGCATTTTAAATCTGTTAATTTTATTAATATTGATATTACGCTGTTCTGTTTCTAAAATATGCAAATTTGTCCGAGTAGTAGTATTTATTTTTTTGGAATTATATGGGTCGAATTTAATCCTATTTTTATTCATTTTATTTTGATTTGGACTTATGAATTTGATGACTTTTTGGTTTTTGTTAGTAGCTTTTTGGCTTTTATTATAATTTTCTTCTATTTTATAGTTATTAGAAGAATTCATATTACTCTTATTAAATGGGCTAACAATTTTAGTATTTTTTGAGTTGTTTGATTTATTATCTGAATCAGAGGAAAAACTACTACTACTTTCAAAATTTCCGAATATATTTTTATTATTGCTATTTTTTCCATCTTCTTTATTAAAACTATTTTCATTAAATAAATTAATATTATTTGAATTGGAATCTTTTTTATTTATATTTTGTTCAAAATTATTGGATTTATTTATATGATTATTTTTTGAACTACTATTCTCATTTTCTAAGTTATTATTTTTATCACTTTGACATTTATCATTTTCTATAATAATATCTTCTAGGTTATCTTCTTTTCCTATTTCTTCAAATTTAAATTTAAGATTTTGCTCTATACGCTCTTCATTCATTTTTTTTATTTTATTTGAAGATAAAGTTGGACTCATTAATTTTTCTTTCATTTTTTTATTCAAAATTAAAATATCTTTGTCTTCTATTTTTTTATCTTCAATTTTTTCTTTATCTTTTGAATGTTTTATTTCCTTTCTGAATGATATAGAATTAGATATATCTTCACTACTTGATTTGAAAAAGTCATCATCTCTCATGTCTATTTTAAATAAATTATTGGTGTATACATTATTCTTTTTGTTACCTTTATGAATATTAAATTTTTTAGGTATAACATCCATATATTTTTATTTTTTTTATTTTTTTATTAATTTTTAAAAATAATTATAGTTTTTGTAATTAATTTAATTATGAAAAAATATTAATTAATTGAAATATGGGGATTGGGGATTGGGGAT
>JAJMZR010014274.1:0-10218 GCA_023807225.1 Epidinium caudatum
CAGTACTATGATCACCTATTATAGGGTCTTCTTCTGGAATATCTTCTATTTTAAAATATCTATAATTTTTATTTAATTCAACTGTTTTATTCCAATTAAAAATCCATTCAGTTTCGATTACAGCAGTAGTTTCATCTACCTCACCATGAATTTCAGTAAAAAGATCTCTATTAACAATTTTTGAAACATAATCTTCATTTGATGGATTATAATCATAGGAATTATTTAGATAGACAGGAACTGAAATATGTGAAACTGTTTGTAATTCTTCACATGTATTAGGTTTTGTAGTTGAAATAATAAGACCATACTCTTGGCAATTGGTAATACATACATGAAGTGATTCAATATAATAATAAATACCTACACATGAAAGACAATTATTATATCTTTTTCCAAAGCAAGTATGACAAGTATAATCACAACGACGACATTGCTTGAAATAATCATCTGCATAATAATCAGGACTACAATCTTTATAGCAAGTATCATTATCTTTTAAATAAGGTCTGGCTGAACCACATAATAAGCATTTATCTTCAGATGTTCTTGGTATAGCACATTCTTGTGAATCATATATATCGCATTTATTCGTTATGCTATTATATACATATCCTTCTTCACATATAACCAAATATTCATAATGTTTTACATAATTATATCCTATCCTATTTGGTTTTAAGGTTAGTTTTGTTACTAAACCTTCCACTGCATCTGTAATTTTAGTATCGGCTATTCTTTCTCCATTAAACCTGTTATTAAAAGAATGCAACAAATATTCGAAATGAGAATGTTTCAAATTATGCAAACTTTCATCCCAGAAATCAAAGTTAAATGAGCTAAATAATTTTAATTCTCTCACAAAACTAAAACCATAATTAAATTGTGACGTTCTATCCTCAATTGTTAATGATGTGGTTAAAATTTTTTCACCATAGGTGACAGGTATGTAAGTTATATTTTCTTGAGCATTAATTCTTATAAATTTATGAAATTTATCAGCTTGACAAACTACATAATTCCATTTATTAAATTTTAATCGATTATCATATGCTATTGTTTGACCTATATCTGGATTTGTACTTGTAATATCATAATCTCCATGACATTCTACTATCAGGTTTTTATCATTACCTGACAATCCATTTCCTTTAACAATAACAGCTATATGTTGATTCCATATTACATCAAGTTGCTCAAATCTATTGTCTAAATATTCATAAATATCTAACCAAAAAGCCATTGTCATCTCATCATTTTTTACTACTGTTAATCCATATAGCGTAACTTTTTCAAAAAATGCGAAATTAATACTATCAACTTTTTCGCATTCATATAATTTATAATCATCATTAGTTTTTACCCAATATAATCCTTCATAATAATCGCAAGTACATTCACTTTTCTCTTTGTTGAAACAATTTGTTATGCAAATACTGTCACATAATTCGCAAGGGGGATTAGTTTTATATATAACATCCATAAAATGATCATTATCAGAACATATATTATTGTTGTCTTCATAAGGATGATAATCTGAAACACAAACAGGCTTTAATATTTTGGTATTTAATGCTGGATCAGTTAATTCAGAATCTGAGATGCAATTGGCACTTGATGAACCATATAAATTTACCTGATATAATAATTTATTTCCTCTTGTTGAAGCTATAGCATTAACATGTCCATAAGGCCCAAAATAAAATGATGAAAAAACTTTAAAAGAAGAATAATAACATATGGGGTGAGTGTGAATAGTAAAAGTATTAATATTAACTACTACATTTGTTGGATCAAAATCAGGTACGGGTATTAACTCTTTTTGATCTATCATAAAATTTAACATATTAGGAAAATTTGATTCTGGTTCTGTTATTCTATGTATTGATATACCAAAGTGAGTCCATATTCCAATATAAGGTTTTGCCCTTGAGGAATAAACTTCTTCTCCATTCACCACAAAAATTATTGTTTTCTCAAAATAATTATACCCAATATAAGTTACATTTTCTGCATTTGCTGGATCTTTAAAAAAATAAACTAATGGGTAACGTTCTTGATTCTCTACAACTTTTGATAATTCAATACCAAAGAATTTAATATATAATGTTATTGTTAAAGGATTAGTCACTTTGATATCGAAGTATGGATCTTCTAACTTATATGTTGTAATTTCAATTTCGTTACAATTTGTATTATCAGGAGGAGTTTTTAAAAAATAGCCTGTTCTAACCTTGCACTGCTTCCCATAGATTGCATATCCTAATCTGCATTCATAGCAATCTACATTAGATGATGAATAGCATCTTTTACATTCATTGGCACATGCTGAAATTAAGTAATCAGTCCCGTCATCATTTATACCACTTATATAGTTGTTTTCTTCTATATAAGTTTTATCGAAATTTTCAGTACTATAATTTTCTCTCATAGCATCATCAAAAGCAGCTTTATAATCTTGGCCTTGATAAAATATCCAATAATTCATTTTCATCATATTATTTACTGGATCTATTCTATCAAGTATAGTATTACGATAAATATAATCTACAGTTAAAGGAAAATAATACTTTTGTGCATTAATTAATTGGGTATATCCATATTCACATGCTTGAATTAATTCCAAAGAAGTTATATCAGCATCCCAAACTCTAAAATTCCTATACCATGCCACTCCCCATCTCAAATAGACTGGTTCGCCATTTACTCTGCAATAACTATCTGTTTTATCACAAAAGCCAAACCCTCTAAAGTGTAATTTATATATGCTTGAGTCTAAATTTAGGATAGATAATTCTGGATTATCAAATTCATAATTTAAATAGAAATAAATATGAAAAAGTTTTGTGTCTGGATCATATGTATTTTCAATTATGATTTTATTCCATTCATAATTTTGCATAGAAGTTAAAGTATAGTAATATGAGCCCTGGGATATTATAATATTTGAGTATTTATATTTTTGGTCAATCGGGTCTTTTATTATCTGATGAGGATGAGCATATAAATAATGCTCTATTTCAGTAATTTCTTCTCTATAATTGATCATATCAAATTTCATCCAAATTTCAACATAATATGAAGCTAACCTGCTTTCTTCTCTCCAATTTCTATAATCTAACATTTCTTCTTCTTTTTTAGCTGCACTAAAAACAGTATTTGGGAAAGAATACCAATTTGAGAAATACATTGCACTATATTTAACTATACTTGGGTCTATGCATTCATAATAAACTTGGACATAACCTGGAGTACATTCATATTGTTCATAATATTGGCCATTGCCATAACCTAAGGTTGTTCCGGTTGGACAATTAATCATATTATTAGTGTCTTTGTCCATTAGGCAATAAGATCTTTTATAAAATGAATCAGGAGGACGACAAGATTTAACACAGTTTTTGACCAGAGATAAAGTATTTAAATCCACAAAATAGTTATCAGATGAAGGCCAAAAGTATGCACTGGAATTTTGCATTCGACAAGGATAAGTACCTCCTGTGCATACTACGTTATTTCCTCCACTTTGTCCATGGGCACAAAATTCCGGCAAATATATATCAGGGAATGTTGGATAATATGGATCTTCTGCTTTTAGCAATAAATATCTCCATCTTATTGCTTCTTCAGTTAATACATTTTCACTTCTTTCATGAAATATATGGTAATACAATCCACAAGCTTCATCTGATGTGCATCTAAAGCAATTTATTGAATTTGTGCAAGGCCATGAGGGATCTTCTAATTCCCCAAAATCAAAGCAAAATGCAATCGGCCAAAAATTACATGTACCCCACCAGTAATTGCTAGTACTTTGTTTTCCACATCTTAAATATTTCATATCCATTAATCTATAATCCATATATTCTCTATAGCATCTTAATTGTCTTAAGAATATTCTTGTTGGATTATGATAAGCATTTTGAAATCTTAATTTATGATATGAATTAATTTTGAAATATCTAAAAGGCCTATAATTTCTAGTTGTTCCATATAAAATTTCTCCTTCTAAATCTAATTCTAAATTATCATTAATAAAAAATCTTTTTCTTGTTTGATCAACAGAACATCTTACAAAATTCCAAATCGAAGAACCTTGATAAAAAGCATATTTATCTTTGTTTAAAGCATTATCATATAAATCAATGATTTCTTGCCCACCTTTACCATCTACATTATCTCTATAGCTTTGAGGAAAACATATTGCATTTATAGTGTTTTTATTGGAGGTATCTCTTAATAAAGTTATACTCATATGGTTTTGCCAATAAACATTCAAGCCTGGAGATAATTCTGCACTATTTTCTACAAAAAACCAAAAATCCATTGAATATCTTCCGTTTCTAGAAGATGGAATATCACGCCAAAAATCCTCTTCATTCGGAATTCTTGCTAAATTAAAATGTCTTTGACAAGCATTATCTTTTTCACTATAATAATTATATATTGTTTCATCACAAAGAACTGGACCTCCAGGTGGATAACGAAGAGTATATCCAGGGAAATCTGCTGCTTGAACCATCCTATATGTATTAGTAATATTTCCTGCTTGGTCTCTGAACCATTCAGTTGGACCTTCTGCTCCACCATTTTCTCCGTCAAAATTATGATATACTGCATTAAAATTAAAATCATCAGAAGAATAGTCAAGATTTCTGAAAGAATGAGCGCAATTATAGCAATGCCATAGTCTCAATTGTTTCACAAAAGTAAATCCATAACCAGAAGGACTATTTTCATTCAAAACAAAAATGGTTTTATCTGAAGGAATTGTAACTAATTTTGAAGTAAATGGAATTTCACTTGAAAATCTATTAGTATTTGTTTGGTAAAATACTTTTTCTTGGAAATTAACACCACAAGTGACATAAAACCATCTATAATGTTTATTCCCAAGATTATTTGAATATATTTCAGGACTATCTAAGTCTGGGTGTTCAAGAACTATTATAGGGGTACAATCAACATAATAATCATAATCTACTTTTGTAGGATCATCAGTTTGCTTCACTGTATAAATTTTTATTCTAATATGATAATTCCATTCTAAAATTATTTCTTTAAAATTGTTATTATTTTGCAACTTTTGATCACCATCTCCGAGTTGATCATTTAAATAATTTATTCTTTTATATACAGCCTGACAAGTTCCAGTATAGAACCAGAAATCGATTGCCCAAACATCTTGTGGTGAATAGACACCTTCCTGCCTTACATATTTAAACCTATTATAGTCAACATAATATAGAACTTCACATGTTATTTTCCCATTTCCATTAGATACGGGGTACCAATTTTTCCAAACAGGTGATTGGGTTTCACAACTTTGATTATCATAGTACCAAGCAGCATTATAGTTAAAATGACCTCCTAGACATCTATTTAAAGCCCTACCATGTGTTCCACAAGTTGCGGAGCAAAATCCATATATTCCATCCCCTTGTGGATGCCAAACAGTATGAGCTTCGACACCACAAGTTCCTCTATGAAAATGTGGATTAAAATCAACTACACATTCAATCTTATATCCTGAAGCTGGCTTATTTAAAATATCAGTTAATCTTAGACATCCTTCTTTGTCGCTTGATTTTAAATCTAAAACAGATATTGTACTATCAGGGACATCATCCTTTGCTTCAGTTATTGTTTGAAAGGCATGTCTAACTATTCCCCATGCATTTATGACAAATCTATTATATATTCTAACATCACTTAATAATCCTACCCAGGTATTAGTTATACTAAACTGAGTAAATTGGATATATGGATAATATTGATTTCTATTTCCAAATCCATCATCTGGAGTACTATCAAAAGGTAAATCAGTGTAAAGTATAGCAGCATGACACATATTCATTTGAAATAATCTATCATTTTCTCGAAATGCAGCAAATGAAATTGGGATCCAGTGTCCAAATTGTTCCTCCCTGAATTTCTCATATGAATATAATTTTAATCCATTATATTGAAAATATAATTTTTGTTTTTTCTGCATATCTGGAGTCCAACCCAAAAAAAATTCTTCAATAATATTTCCTGTTCTATCTCTCACTTCATGGAAAATTAATAATTTTTCTTTTTCAAATGGGAAACTATCATCTTTTACAAATCCATATAACTTAATAAAAAAAAACATCGTAAAATATGGAGTGTTTTTGATTTTTTCAAAGTCTAAATTCAAACTAACTCTTTCAGGCATATTTACTCCAGGATTTTTATAAAAATAAGTTCCTTTTGGAGTTTCATTATTAATTTCTCCTTTACATTTTCTGAATGATAGAGAATATCCTTCTTTACACGATAAACTATAAGTATTTGATTGAGTAATTTTGGCATAATTATCACCACTGTATGCAGAAGTTATTTCGATTTCTCCAGTAAAAAATTTATGAACATAATTGCTAACGTAATATCCATCTCCAATTAAAAAAGTTTCTGGAGAGTAATTTGCTTCATATATGATATAATTTGTTTTGTCAGGATTTTGGTTGGCATATATATCATAAACCCATTCAACTCTACCATTTTTTCCTGCAATTAGATCTATTAATTGATTATTCACTACACTATTTAATCCATAAATATATCTATGCTTTAGCATTCCATTAACTTGGTCGTCTTCATATTCATCAGCAAAATAAATTGGAATTTTATGGCTATATTTTATGTTAAATATTTGCAATTTTCTGTAAAATCCATCTAACCACTCTGCCTTTTTACATCCTTCTCTAAAAAGAGTTTCCATTCCATACCTTCCATAAGTAAATTTCTCATCTTGGTTACAAAATAAAATTTGTCTTAATTTTACCCCTGCCGGAGCTTCCCTTGCAATTGGTGTTAATTTTTCATAATTTTCATTACCATCAGTGAAGTATCTGTAATTTCTTGAAGTATAATAGTATGTATATACCCCGTCTACTTTTTGAAAATATGTTAATATAAAATGGCTCCAATTATTTATATCTATAGTTGCATCAGTTATATATCCTTTCTTTTCCGATGTACCGACGTAAAAACTAACCATAGAAGGCTTACTTCCTTTTTTACCAAAGACTATTTTACAACAGTCAGACCAAAATATAATTCTATCTGGCTCAGTATCTGGCTTTTCATGCTTATCAGGATCAGATAAAGGTTTATATGAACTATCATCTTCATATCTAATTTGTCTAAGTCTTTGATCTGGATAATACCAAAAATCAATTGCAAATTCTGTATATTCAGTTTCTAAATCAATGAAAATTGATGGAGTCCATAAAAATTTACTAAAAAATATTCCTCCATAATCAGGGTTGTTTAGGGCTTCAGTTTTACTAAAGCATTTATAATATAAATTAAAAAAATTATTTGAACATAAAAAATTGGTATATATATCTACATATTTATAATCGTCAGAAGGACATTGTTTACTACCTGTATCACAAAAATGAGAACAATATTGTCTAAATACATAAGAATTATATCTAGGAGGATGCATATATCCTATTTCACAAAATTGTTGACATTTTATTTTATGGATATCCAAATAAAAAGGTCTATCTTCTGTTCCTTTTTCACAAACGAAAGGCTTATTATCTTCAAAACAATAAGAATCAGAAGTAGGATCTCTTAATAATTCCTTATAAATATCAAAATCGCATGTAGTAGGCTGTTTATTAGGTTGATCTATTAAATTTAATCTCCAAAAATCCCTAGGAGGTCTTAAAGATTTAAAATCTTTTTTTTCATCCATTGTTTTGGTATCAAATTCTAATTCATATTTAGTAACTTCTCTTTCTACAAATTCATCCATAACTTCACCAGTATTCTCCTTTCTTATATAATAATTATATCCTTCCATTTCATATATACGGCTATTGCTACCCGGGATTTTTTTTTTGACACCTGAAAAAGGCATACTTACCATTAATTGAGGAAAATCTGTTGGCCTTATAATAAATTTATGCAAATTGTAGTATTTGGTGACAATATTTTGGGGCATGTATTCCCTGAAAATATTTAAATTTCTAAAATATATTGTTAAATTTAAATCTGCATGCTTAACAATTTCATTGTATAAAGGATGATAGAAATTTTGAAAATATAAATAAGTCATATTATTTATTCCATAAAATTTTTTCATATGAAAAGGCATATTGGTTTGCCCTTTATATATTTGTGGAACTTTCAGATTTGTTTCAGGCAAATCATTCAAATACATCTTGCTTGAGTCTAAATCAAAAGCAAATCGAACATAAATCCAT
Organism: Epidinium caudatum; assembly: GCA_023807225.1. Classification (NCBI taxonomy): domain Eukaryota; phylum Ciliophora; class Litostomatea; order Entodiniomorphida; family Ophryoscolecidae; genus Epidinium; species Epidinium caudatum. The sequence goes on from JAJMZR010014274.1 coordinate 8,244, forward strand.
TTTGATGTTGGATTTGGAACACTATCTTCCATAATAAAGTTTTTATATGAGCCAACTCTATCTTGCAAAAATGTTCTAAAATCTGTAGTTGCAATATTGGGTAATACATGTGTCTTATAGTAATAATGCTTTTTTCCCTCTTCATCCTCGTCCCATGTTGGATATTCAAATAGCCACTCTATTGGCGTGGCATAAATCTTAAGTTCTTCCGTTTTAGTAACAATCAAGGTTATAGCCATAAAGTCCTTATAGATAATATTCATATTAGTTTTTTTATCATCTAAAGAAAAAACTGATGCATCAGAAATCCATAACCAAAAATCCATAGTTACCCTCCAATGGATGGCAGGGGGAACCTGTATTGGCTTCCCTTTATTAATTATTACTTTTGTTATATCAATATAATCTAAATCACAATCAAGATATTTTTTACTACCTCCTTCTGGGTTCCATTGACCTTCAACAGAAATTGTAAAGCATTTAGTACATTTTCCATTTTTTTTATCGCATTCTTTGCATTCGAATTTTTCGCATTGTTCGCATTTTGTCCCATTGATAGCTTTATCGCAGACAAAACCATCTTCACACTTTCCGTTCAAAATTCCTTGATTAGTATCTACGTTACATTTTTCTCCTAAATAAGATTGCTCTATATTTGCTTTTCTACGCATTAATGAAAATGTGGAAATTCCAACTTGTAAATCTGATTCCAGAATCATTTCCATATTGGTTAATTTTGGTAATTTTCCATTATTTTCTACAAGCTCTGGCCAATAAAAAGGCTCATCACTTTTCTTATCACCTGATATTACAAAATAGCCTCCTTCTGTATCATTAGGATTTTTTTCAAATGTAAGAGAAAGATTTATCTTCATACTAGAATGAGGCTCTATTGTATAATTTTCAGTAAGATAAAATACTTCAGGAATTGGATATTCTTCATTCCAAAAAACATCAGTATAATTTAATATATACCATTGACATGGAGGCTCAGTAGTTGCTGGTTCTGTTGTAGGTATAGGAACAGTAGTTTCTATTTTCTCAACTTCATTACTTAATATATCACTAGAGTCATCATTATTTTTTTCTGGGGTTTCTGTTGGAGGCTCAGGTTCAGGAGTTGTGGTAGTTGGTGTAGTGACACAATCTTGGTTTATTATCCAATCTGAAACATTTGCATACATTTCTTCAGTGATATTCACAAAATTTCTTACTTTAATTGCAAAAGTTACATTTTCATCTGAGGGATTTTCTATTGTAAAATAAAAATGATGAGGAGTATCAAGATATTTCTCTTCAAAATAACTATCCATTTTTAGCAATAATTCATATTCGCCATGATTATAATTAGATAGAGGATGCTGTTGTGTTGTACACATTTGTTTATGTAAATTTACTAAATTTGTTTCACTTTGACTTATATTAACATAACTACTGGGCCTTGGACTATCATCTTCTTCACTGAAAACTTCAATATCAGTAAAGCCAGAATATATCAGGCCTTTTTCTCTTGTAGTATTGTCATATGCATCATAACAAAATGGTTCACCATCCCAATAAACTCCTTTCCAATGGTCATAATATTCTCTTTCTCCAGCTTTATGAGCAAATTCATAACTATAAAAATATTCAGAGTCATCATCTGGATCTTGCTGACAATTATAATTATCTCCAATACTTTTATGATCTGGCTCACATTTTAATTTCATTTCTACCAGGGGCAACAATATCTCTAAAATGATTACTGAAAATATGATTATGAGAAAGTTAATTTTTTTAACTTTCATATTTTTATTTGGAAATTGATAATAATATATTGACTAAATATAGAATAAGAGTTTTCTATAATTAAAATATAATTAATGATTTTTTAATTTTATTTAATTTCTTTTTATTAATGTAAATTATTTTCAAAAATCATAAAAAAACAATAAGCATGGGGATTGGGGATTGGGGATTGGGGATTGGGGATTGG
>JAJMZR010014275.1:0-10215 GCA_023807225.1 Epidinium caudatum
CCCCAATCCCCAATCCCCAATCCCCAATCCCCAATCCCCAATCCCCAATCCCCAATGAAAATTATTTTAAAAGGAATTAAAATAAAATAAAAAAATTAATAAAAATAAAATAATTAATTAAATAATTTTAAATATTAAGTATAATCAATATAAATTAAAAACCAAATAAGGCATTTATCATATATTTAATATAAAGATTTATCATAAATTCTTAATAAATGATTTTATTTAAAATAAAGATAAAGTTAAAGATAAAATTAAGCTATATATAAATCGAGGAACCTAACAACAATATAAAGTTTGTTTATTTCATAGGCTAAACTAATTTTTCTCAGAATTCCAAGAATTAGTCCATATAGTACTTTGATAATAATTACTTCAATTAATGCAATTCCATATGATTCAACCAGATTTGTTTGAGTTGCACTGTACAAATAGCAGAAAACCATAAGATATAAAAAGAATACTATTAGAAGGCCAAACTGTAATACATAATAAATAGCAAGTTTTATCTTACTGCATTTTATCATTTTGCAATATTTTTCAGAGATCTCATTTGTGTTATCTTTTGGGGCCATTTCAATTTCTTTTATTTTTATGTCGTTATTAATTAAAAATGTAAATCCCTTATAAATAACGAAAACAATAAGGCTAACAACAAATCCGAAAGCTAAGTAATAGTTCAAATCAGGATAGTTTTCTTTTATCCATATTTTATGGAGCATGCTATTATTATAAAATAGACATAGGAAAGATAGCATCAACATATGCCATAAAACATATAGTGAAAAATGCAAAGAAAATATTTCGTATTTTTGGAGAAGCCATGTTGTTTTAAGCAAGTATATTTTATCTACTATTTCAGTCATAATCATTACTAATATTTCTGCTTTGTTTTTCCTCAAAGCAGCCTCATAGTCAACTCTTAGTAATTTTTCTTCTGATTTAATCAAACTAAAAAGACTTTCTTCTTCCATATCTTTCATAGTTTCCACACTACTGTTATCATAGTCCATACCACGGTAGTCTGATGAAGATATTTTTTCTTCAAAATCTATATTTTTATTCAATTTTTTGGTGTTAATTACATTATTTGAATTTCCTTTCTTATCTAAGTCTTTTTTTTTGGTATCTTTTTTATTCTTGTCATTTTTAGCATTTGTGAATATGTTATTTTTTGGAGGATTGCTTTTAAGATTTCTTTCAGTTGTTTTAATGGGGCCATTATTTACCTTCTTTTTCTTCTTTATATCAGTTGTTTCTACATTTTTTTCAGTTATGTCATTGTTTTCAATGTCATTATCGTTATCATTATCATCATTAATATTATATTTGTCATCCCCGTTTATGTCGAACTTTCTTTTGATTCTCATATTAAACACTTTGTAACTGTAAAGCAGAGTTAAAAGAATCATTCCTATTTCGATTAAAATTATAAAAAATCCATAGAAAAATCCGAAATTTTTGGATAAATTTGAAATTTTTGAAATACATTTCAATATTGAGCTTTTTTGTTTATCTTTTACTTTTTGGATATCTGCTTCTGATTTTTGAAAGACAAAAGTTCTCTGAAGATTAAAATCTGGTTTAGGTGTACAATAGCAATTTATTCTTTCAGAAATAAAATCTGTGTTGTTATATATGCAGTTACTTTCACAAAAAGCGAATTGGGGATATAAGTAATTAAATCGGTCTTCGAGGATTAAATTTTTCCCGTTGATTTCAAGTGGGTAGCACATGTCATTATATACCTTGTTTTCATAATTAAAAATGTCAACTTCGTTATCTTGGAGATATATCTCTTTTCCTAATAAAAATTTTTCTTTGAAATTTAAATCTAAATTAAGTGTCTCATCGCTTTCTTGGAGCTTTCTGGCTTTTTTATTTCTAGTAGGAAAGTTATTTAATATACTGCTTAATGGATATGAAATAAGTATAGAATGTTCTTCACAAACATTCATAGAAATAACCCCTCCTGTTTTAGAATTAAATAATTTATATTCTACGGGATTTATAGTTGTGCTATTAGTGACATCCCCTATATCATATTTTACAATAACAATATCGGCCTCTGGATCAGTTATACTTTGATATAATTTGTTCAAACATTTACTTATATCAATATAAGTCAAATTTGACCTTATTAATAAATCCCAATTTGTCGCCCTTTTGTTATTGACCCCATAAAATTGCATAGTTGAATTCTCTATATTAAATACTAGTCCAACTGTAGATCTTTTTTCATATAGTTTTACAATTGTATCAGTTTCTCCTTCTAATTTATCATATAAATTTTGTAAAGTTTTTATTTCTTCCTCTTGATCAAAAATTAAAATATCTTCACATACCTTTGATATTTGATCCAAAACTTTTGTTTTTCCTGGGCAAGTCTCATAACATGTATTTTCATAAATGAATTTATCAGCACTACAACTTATAACACATTCCTTTGTTGCTTCATCCAAATAAGGTCTATTATCTGGGCAATTACCTAGGCCACATTCTAATACTGTTAGCCCATTTTTGATATATTGATACCATTTCCCTTTATCAGGATCACATACACATATTTTTGGAGAAACCTGTGAGTTTTCTATTTTTGTGTTTCCTGAACAAGACTCAGCACAATCGTTATTAAAAACATATCCACATTTATCTAAAGATTTTAAGCATTCTCCTTTTGGATGGTTATAAGGATATTCATTTGGACATTTATCATTTTCTCCTAAACAAACTTTATAATCATTGAATTCTATAAATACGTTATCATATTTATACCATTTATATTTACAAGTACATTCATTTCCATCCTCGTTATATTCAGTTGGACAATTTTCATAGCATATATTATTAAACTTTTTGTTAGGGCATTCATTACTAGAACATTCTCTTGTTGCAAAATTGTAATATTTTTTTTCTTTAGGACAGATATCTCCTTTGAGGCATTCAATTTTAGGAGGATTATCATCATTTAAAATCCACAAACCATCACATCTGCAATTGTTTCCTTGTTTTATATATTCAAATCCAGGATAATATTTTTTTACTTCATTACAATTATCAAAGCATTCGCCATCATTAAATTCTAAACCACAATCTTTCACACATTCATTAGTGTCTACAATTCTTTTTATTTTATCTCCAATATTGCACGCTTTAGTCTCCGGATCTATGCATTTAATTTTGTTATTATCAGCCTCATCTTTATACCATAAATTAGTGCATCTACATTTATAAAGAGATAATGGATTATCACCTAGGGCAGATTCAGGAATTTTATAAAGTTCAGAAAACTCAATGCCATCACAACTTGAAATGCATTCATTATCATGGAAAATAAAATTAGTTGTATTTTGGCAGTTTTTTAGACATATATTAGTTCCTTTCATTAGATAATAATGATTATTATTATCACAGCTACTAACAGGATCATATTTGCTTTCACTTATTTTATTCCAATAAGGGCCACATTCGGTTTCTTTTTTTAAGCATAGATTTGGTTCAATTTTACAATAGTTACTATCTTCACAATCTGAAACACACTCATATTGGTCAGACTTATAATATTTATGATCGCTTGGGCACTCTTCATGCTCACTTAAGCACACTTTTATGTCATTATTATCAGCATCTTTTCCCATATAAAACTTTAAAGGACAATCACATTTATATTCAGCTTTCTCTTTATTGGTATAACTTTTGACAGTTTGTGTAACCAAAGGACATTTAAAAGTGCTTACATCATCATAATAACAAATTTTTTCATCAAAAGATATAATATGGTCTTTGCAATTCTTCAAACATTCTTTTTCTCCATTTTTTCTAATTTTATAGTCATTCTCATCGTTTTTAGAACATTCATTTGTACCCACGTTTAAGCATATCTTTTTACCTTCTTCATTATAATAAAACAAATTTTCGCATTCGCATGTGCCTGTTTCAGGATTAAAAATATAATTTGCACCTAAATCACCACAAGTTTTTATACATTCGTTTCCATTTTTTAAAAGTCCTAAATCATCACAATCATTAAGACAATATTGTTTATTATTATCTTTAAATTCTTTAAGTCTGCATTGATCTTGACATTCATTATTTGTAATATTTATATATTTTGATTCTTCGCATGACTCCAAACATTCTATAGGATATTCAGAGCCTTGGTTATAATGTGGATGGGTGCTTGGACAGTGTTTGTAGCATTGTTTTGTTGCTTCAATATAAAAATAAGGGCATTTTTCTAAGCAAGTTCCATTTTCATAATTATAATAAGGATAAGTTGCATCACATGTATCCTTACATTCATCATCTGGATATAAATGATCACCACATTCTTTTAAGCATTTTTTTATACCTTTTGCTTCATCAGTTTTATATATTGGAAAACCGTTAGGACATTTATCATAGCAAACATTTTCCAGAACATAATTTCGCCCTCCAGGACATTCATCCATGCAGGATGTATCGACTTTATATTTAGTTTCACTGCAAGAAGTCACACATTTATATCCTTCAGTTAAATATCCTGCAGGACAGTTCCTTAAGCATTGATTCACTCCTTCAACATAATATGGATAATTAGTATCGCATGCATCTATGCATTCTTTTCCAAAATAATCCAAAAATTTACCTTTTGGACAAACACTTGTACAAATTCCTTCATTATTTACGGTACCTGAAGGACACTGAGGTATGCAATTTATATCTCCATAAATACGTAAACGATTACCACTTTGTGGACAATCTATCATACATTTTCTATTATCAATATATGGCTTTTCAGTTGGACATTTTAAAACACACATATTATTTCTATAACTTGGATTAGCAATATCTGCATCGTAAATGTATGAATAATAAGGATTAGGACATTCTTCTTCAGTAATGCATATTTGTGTTTCTTGGATTTTAAAGTGAGATTCTTCATCACAGTCATCGATGCATATTCTTTTATTTTCATAATAAAACTGGTTATCGTCACATTTCAATACGCATTCTACTTCATTTGTTTCTTTATTTGTTTTTACAAATTGATTCGAATTGCACGAAAACTCACTTTCACTGACACATTTATTATCTTTTACGTATTTATAATCTCCTTGACATATCTTTACACACTTATTATTAACATTATCATATTTTTTTGATTCTGGACATTCAGCAACACATTTTTTTTTTCCATCTTCTGTTTCATCGAGGTATTTATATATCGGATTTTGGCATGCAGTAACACATTTGTTGTCAAAATCATATATTTCTCCAGTTTCACAATCCTCTTTACAGATTTTATCTTCTAATATATAATAAGGCTGGTTATCATTGCATTTTTTGGCACAAACTTTTTTATTATCTGAATCAATGGTTGTAAATGGATATTTTTCATTTAATTTGCAATTATCTATATAACAAATTCTACCTGGTGATTCATAATATCCTTCTTCGCATTGGTCCACACACCTTTTTTCGTTATATATAGTAAATTTATCACCGCAATTTTCGGAACAATTATAAATTGAATATGTTGTTTTTTCTATTTCAACAGGATATAAAGTATTTGGACATCCATCAGTGCATATATTTTTATTCCGAATGTAATTATTTCCATTTGGACAAACTTTGAGACATTCTCCTTTAGAAGTTTCTCCTTCTTCATATAGAGTAAATCTATCTCCAGGACATTTTGCTCTGCAAATATAAATCTCTTCTATTTTTTCATAAAATTGTCTTGCATTATTTGGGCAACTACTATCTTGACACTTTTTATCAAGTTCATCAACATATACATTAATTGGACATTTATTATAGCAATTCTTATTATATTCATAACTTGCTTCAGTTGGACATTCGTTTAAACAATATTTAGTATTTGTATTATCCTGATAAATGAAATCATTCTCATTACATTCAGTAACACAAATTTCCATTAAAGTTTCAATTCCAGAAATTGTACCTTTTTTTATAAATTGATTTGATGGACAATTGCTATCACAATAATAATTATCACTGTTTTTTACCGCCTTTTGATTATTTTCACATAGATAAACACATATTTTTGAACCACTTGATTTAGTTAATTTACAAGTATCCAAACAGATATTTTTATCTTCATAATAATATTTTTCTCCACAATTCGCTGCACAAATATATGCATTTCCGGGATCATTATTATTTGTAATATATTTGTGATTATCATTATCACATGAATAATAGCAAGTATTAGTAGTATCTCCATCGTATATATAAAAAGGCCTACCGTTTCTATGACAGTTATTTACACATTCATAAGAACCGTTAAAATGAAAAAGATTTTGACTGTAACAATTTGATATGCATAAATTACCATTATAATATGAGCCACTTGGACAGTTTGAAACACACGTTTTAGGATTATCCACTTCATTTTTGTATGGATATTCTGATGGGCAATTAGCCGAACAATAATGACCTTCTTTTCCAGATACTTTAGAGAAATATTTTTGAATTTGATATTTGTCAAAATCACAATTATTTTGGCAATATTTTAAATCATTACCATTTTCATTAACTAGAAAAATTGTTTTATAATTCTTATTAATGCAATCAGTTAAATATTCGTAACATTCATCAGGTTGATTTTCAGTAGTAGTTTTTATTATATAGCCATCACAAGTATTTGTACATTCACTTCCTTTTATATATTTATATGAATTACCATTATAGCATTGTTGAAATGTTATACATGTTTTTACATTATTTTCATAAGTATAATATTCGGGACATGTTACTTCTCCGAGTTTTCTTAATTGTGCTTTTTGGCATATGAAATCTTCTTCATTATTATATCCTTTTATTTCTTCGCATGAATCATAACAAATGAAAGGATAATCAGAAGTTGAATATTTTTTCATTTCTTTACAAGACAATTTATAGCATTTATTATTGTAATAATAAGGAGAATTTTCAGGACATGAATTTAAGCAAAATTGTTTTGTGATTGCATGAAAGGCTTCATCCAAGCCAGTCACCCCTATTTTTCTAATAGTTTTTGAGATAATATTTTGTTCTATAAAACCTCCTTCGCATTCTGAAATACACTCAAGATTAGAATTAATGAATTTTCCTTCAGGACAACTTGATATATAACATTTTTTTTCAGCTTTATCAGTTAAAGTTCCAATTGGACATTTTTCTAGGCATTCTTTTTCTTCGGGGAACTGGTTGAAGTCAATCGTATCATCAGCTATGAGATTTTTGTCACCATTTAATTCACTAATCACATTTTTATTGTTATCAGCTGTGCTATAGTCCATATTGTAATTTAACTTAAAGCACTCTTTTAAACAATATTTATTGTAATAAAAATCCTCTCCGCAATTATCTACACATTCGTTTTCTGAACTAATAAATGGTTTATCGGTCTCTGAGCATGAGTCCACACAAATTTGTTCACTGGTTGTATTATTTTTATATTGAAATGTATTTATATTAAATATTTCATAGGTGTCTTTGCAATTTTCAAAATATATATCATTATATTTATCCAACTGAGCAACTTCCTCATTGGCAAAGCATTGCTTCCTTTTTTTTTCTTCTGGGTGAATTGGGGCATATGCAATAACGTCATCTTGGTCGCATTCTAGGACACATTCTCTCTCCCCCTCGGCTTCTGGGACATTGTATATATATCCATCGTCACATTTATCCTTACAAATTTTGGTATCTTTTTCTTTAAGATAATAGTCACAGGTGTCCAAACAAGCATTTTCATTTTTTTTTAAAAATTCTGAAGGAAGGCATTTTTTTGAGCATCTTTTTTGCTTTTCTTTTCCCATATTATCTTTATCTATATGAGTTAATTTATTTCCACAGTCATTAACACATTTCTTGCTTTCATAATCATAGAATTGAGTCGGGCATATTTCAACGCAATCATATTCAACTTTTCCATTTCTTTCTTTTTTATACAAAAAATAATTTTCTTTGCATTTGCAAGATTTGTGCAAATTTGTATAGTCTTTTTCCATATTTTTGTTTGAAGGACATTGGTAATAACAATAATCTCCAAGCTCATATGTGTCCTTTGGGCATTTTTCAACACATTTGTTACTTTCTGATATGATTTTTTTTCCACAGTTGAGTCCACTGCACTTTATGGAAAAGATATTTAGTTGTGTCACTAAAAAAAGCAAGTAATATCTAGTTATAATCCAAAGATTAAACTTATATTTGTATTCCATTTTTATTTATTAATTAATTTTAATAACTTTTAAAAACTTTTAATTTTACTATTTTTTTATTATTTTTGGTATCTTATAATTTTTGATATTGGCTATTATTATAATTTCCTGCTATAGTTCCATTAGTAGTTGCATTAGCATCTACCCAACCATTAAATGCTAGTGTTACGCCACCTGGATATGCACTTGTTACTGTCCAATATAATCCAGCATAAATAACTGTTTGTCCTACTGCTATTGTTCCACTAATAACATTATTACAACTAATTTTTAGAATGCCATGAACTGGAGTTATTATGTATCGATATGATACATCGTTACCACTAGAATCTAAGACTTGAACTGATGCTAATGTTTTTGTACTACTTCCAACTGTTGTTTGTGAACCACTACAAGAACAATTGATTCTATCTCCACTCATTAGTGTTCCACTAGTTAATGCGCAAGTATTATCAGCATATAATGGAGTTCCATCATAATACTTACTTTGATCTGTTGCTCTAACAGTTATTCTTACCTTTGGTTTCCAGTTAGCAGTTACTTCTACTGTTTTATTTTCATATATTAAATCATCATTCGTATAACCAAAATCACTAAGATGATATGTTGTACTTTGATCATATATCTTACTACTTGTTTTCCATTCTTGACCCGGATCTATATAATGATCTGTTTTTAATATGTTAATATATTCTGGATTATTATAATTCCATAGGTCTCCACTACCATTATATTTAATCTTTGATATTATATAATCATTATCATTACGAACAATATAATCATTTGACTTAACTGAATATGGTTTACCATGAGGATCTATCATTGAAGCTCCTCCGGCTTTCATCTTTATTTGTAATGCTCCTACAAAGTAATGCATTGGTTTATCTATTTTAGCATCTATACAGTTAAGATCTACATCACATATCTTACCAGTATCACTATCTGTAAAGACTTTTAACATATAGTCCGTTGGTTCATCTATATCTTCTAAATCAGATGGCATTTGTACATATCTTGATACTGATCCTTGATAATTCTTATTTTTAAATTCTATGGTATTTGTACTTGTTTTTACTGTCCCATTTTTGTACCATACATATTTTATTTTTTGATTTTCTCTTAAACCAACACCCTTATCAGATAATTTAATTCTTGCTTTTTTTTGAGTTTTATCAAGATAATATGTTTCTTTTTCGGGCTCAAATATTACGCTAACAGTAGGACCTTTTCCATCTTCTATTTTACATGAGTCGTTACTACATAACTTTCCTGATCCATAAACTCTTTTTGTGGTTCCATTAATCTTTTCGTCACAATTAGTCAACGTTTCATAATTATAATTTCCTTTTTTACTTTTTCTTACATTAATACAACTATTCTCACATGAAGTGTTTTTTAATTGAATACTCTGAACCAAATCTTTTTCTTTTAAATCAGAATAATTAATAACTGCACAACCTGAATTTGTTGCACCAAATAAATCCTCATCATAAGCATCAGTAAACGCTTTTCCTGCGGCAGTTAATGACTTTTCATAAGCAATATATTTTGTTTTTCTATTATGTGCTTGAACTACTTTAACTGTTGGAATTGCCATTAAAGTAATAACACCTAAAATAGCAATAGCTACAACTAATTCAACCAAAGTAAACCCAACTAAATTCAATCCTGTTTTATTCTTCATATAATCACCTACAAACCGGCAGTTTCAACATATCGCCGAGTTCAAAATCAAAACTGTGTGGAACGAAAGACACAAATCCACTATTGGGAAAAAACGTTAATTCACCAACATAAATATGCTGATTGATGAAATATAGATCCACCCTAAGGAATGGAATTCCCCGAGATAATTCCCTGGATATTTCTAACATCTGAGTCAGCATTTCTGGCTTAGGCATCATTTCATCTGCATTTTTTACATTGGGTCTGCTAACATTCAGATGTTCCCAATCTGAAGTATAAAAGTCCTCCCGAAAATCCACATAACGTCCCTGAT
>JAJMZR010014276.1:0-10214 GCA_023807225.1 Epidinium caudatum
AATTATTATTATTATATTTTTTTATATAAAATAAAGATAATTATTAATTTGGATTAACCTAATCTTATCCTCATTCAATAAGAAAACAAAAAACAAACAAATTTTAAAAACAATATAGAATTTTTCAATATATAATTTTCTTTATAATAAAAAATAATTATAATGGATAAAACTTCAAATGTCAAAGGAGGAATAGAAAAATACACATTAACTCCATTTGGAATAACTAAAATTTTTAAAAAATTATCTGAAGAAAAAGTTTCACCTAATGAAAAAATTTTATTAGATATAAATTTACAATTCTCAGGAGAAAAGAAAGAAGTAAATGATACAATTTATTATATATTAAGCGACTGTCATAATCATTTTAATTATTTTATTTTTAAAAAGCCTCCATTTTCATTACAAGGTGAAGAAATAATAAATATAAAAGATATCTCATATAATTATGAGTCAAACAAGCAATTTTTTTCTTTAAATATACATGAATATGAGATAAAATCAAAAGCATTATATCAAATATATCCATATACTACATTATTTAATGCTAATAAATTTTTAAATATATTCACTTATTTCAAAAAAAAGCCTATAGATTATTTACAATATAATGTTTTAAGTAATTTAACTACTTTACCTAAAAAACTTACATTTTATGTGAGAGTAATCTCTAAAGTAACTTTGACATCTTTCACTAAAAACAAAGAAAAAAAACATGACGGGAATTATTTTTATTTTGATGTTGTTGATTTAAATAATGATACAGTGAGGATAACAGCTACATATTCCAATGCTAATTATTATTATAATAAAATAAAGATCAATTCAATATATATGATATCAGGTAATTTTTACCTGAATGAATTAACAAGATATCAAGAGCATAATAAATCTAATCCTTTATATAAATATTATAAAGATTTAAAAGCGCCAAATAAAGAAATATATTTAGGGAATGATTCAAAAGTAACTGAAATGGATGATAGTGAAGATTCTAATTTAATAAGTGTTGATGAAAATAAATATATTATTTTCAGTGACATTTATACAATTTTATATCAAAATAACACTTTTGTTGATTTAGTTAATACTATAGGAATAGTTATAAAAGTAGGGAGTTGTTTTAAAGTAACTTATGCTTTAAGAAAAATACAACTAATAGACGATAGCAATCATATAATTGATGTTAATATATGGAATCAATATACATTATATCCGATCAAATTAGGAGATATATTAATGATAAAAAATATTCAGGTTAAAAAAAATGAAAATAAAAAAAAGGAAAATATTAATAAAATGACTACTGTAGATGAAACAGAAATATATATTAATCCTGATATCGAAAAGACTAAGACTTTAAAATTAATTTATGACCAATATATTAAAAATAAAACAAATACTAAAATAGAATTTGTTAATCTTATATGCCTTTTTTGTTCATTATTTATATTTAATTTTTAATAAAATAAGAAGCCTTGTTTATATTTATTAATAATATATTTGCAACATCTATTTACATACAGTAATGTTTAATGAAAGTTTTTAAGTTGGCTGTACAATATAATGATTATTAATATTTTCTTCCTCAATCTTAAAATCTTCATCATCTTCACTTTTATCTTCTTTATTGTTTTCATTATCTGAATTAATAAAATCCTTATATGAAGGAAGCCAACTAATATCTTTATTATCTATTTTATCTCTAGCATAAGAATTAATAGAGTTCAAATCATGTATATTACTTAATTTAACAAAAATCATGTAAGAAACATAATTCCACATATTATGCTCTTTGGTAACATGTAAATGGAAATTTTGTCTGTTTTTTTCTAAAGTATTTTTATTTACATGGCATATAAAGCAATGATATAATCTATCTGCTTCATGTTTTTGTTCTTCTCCTCTTAAAGCATCAAATTCTCCAATAATTACTCCGAAAACTAAGTCAATGGCAATAATTACTATAAGTAAAAAAAATATATCATCCATTATTAATCTATGTATATAATGACCTTTATCTCTCATAAAAGAAATTCTTATTCCACTATCACCTATCCCACCTCTTGCACGTAGACCATTATCTAATGCATTTAAAACGCAAAAAATTAATGTTTTACATACATTATCGTCATGATACTCTAATTCTTGAGCATAATCTTTATTAAAAAAAAAGAAGGCTAAATTTGACATTGCATACATAAAAATAAAAGCTAAAAAAAATGCTGTTGAAAACTCCTTGTGACGATGTTTTATACTTAAAATAACATTTTTTAATGTTATATTTAAATCAACTATTACTAATAATAAAAATGGAAGAATAACTTCTCCTTTTTTTAATATAAAACATATTATTGAAATAATAAATTCATATACAATTGAAGAAATATAATTTCTGTTCCAAATTGTCATAAATATAATAATATATAATTTATCCCAAAAGTTAAGGTTTTTTTTATGTATATTTTCTTCAAAATATTTTATTTTATCTAACTCATAATACAAAGGTAATCGAAAATAAATCCAAACAAATATTAAAAATCCATTTATTAAAATATAAATAAAATTTAAGATTTGATACATTTTATGCCATTTGTCAATAGAATTATCAATTCTTTGCTGTATTCCGGTCCTATCATTTCTTCTAATTTTAATTACATCATAACTATTATCATTTGTTACTGATAATCTAGTATCTCCATAAATTGTAAACAATGCTAGAACATTAATGAATAAAGCATATAAATAACTTGCCCATTTAACATAATAAAAATCAATTTTTGAAACCCAATGAGATAAAGAACTATAATTATTTTTATAATATTCTATTTCTTTATGAAAGTATTCCAAATGACGAATTAAGTCATTTTTTTTACAAGTTTCACTTGTTCTATTAACATTTTGCTCAAATTCAGCTTTTGTCCCATTAGATAAATATATTATTTCTGGTATATGTGTAAATATTACAGTTTGATTTACACAATCTTCATTTCTTACCTCTACTGTTGAAGTTATACTTTCAAAAAACTTGACTATATAAAATCTTTCAATATATTCTTTATCATAAATTTCATTTGAATTATTGGGAATCAATCCATAACTTTCCATTTTTTTATCCTTCACTTTGAAAAATACTGAAAAACGACTCTTTTGTCCTGGGTTGTTTATTGCATTATGCATGCTTATGTTATAATTAACTTTATCTTCATTTGTGTTAAAATTAATTTTTTCACTCAAACCCATCAATATTTCATTATTCTCACTTTTCTTTTGAGTTTCATTATTACTCTCATTATTATTTTCATCATTTTTATCATCGTTTTTATTTTTATTTCTTGAATGATTTTTGTTAATATCTTCATTTTCTTTATTTTGTTGGCTAGAATCATTTTCGATGTTTTGATTATTTGAATTTTCGAGTTTTTGAATTGTAGATTCATTGTCTTTTTTATCAACTCCTAAAACTCTTCTTGATGAATCAGTATTATCAGTATTTTTTAATTTAAATAGATTATTATTTCTACTATTACTAAATTTTGGAGTGAATTCAGGATTTTTAGGTGGCCTAGGGATTTTCTTAACCAAATTATTTTTTGAATAAATTGTACTCAGAAAATTATTATTAGTTTTTTTAGAAAATTTTGAAGATATCTCATATGTATTTTTGTCTGATTTAGTGATTAAATTATTTTGTTCTGAATTAGTCTGCCTACTTCTTATACTCCCTCGTCTTAAAGTTTTTAGAGTTTTTAAAGTTTTTAAAGTTTTTCTATTTCTTAATGACTTGGAAAGTTTTATTTGATTATTTACATTTTTATTATTATTAAAACCTTTTATTTCTTCCTTTTTGATATCCACAAGATTTGGTGCGAATTTCTTTATGGCAGTGGGAATTTGGATAGATTCTATTTCTTCAATTATTGCTTTTATTTCTTCACTTTTACCTAAAACTGCAATTAATTTAATGTATTTATAGAAGGCATTTGCTAATTGAAATTCATTTGATATAAAAAAGTCTTTATTTGAATAATAATGTTCATAGTAATAATTTAATAAACGATGATCAAATATTAATTTTTCTCTTAATAAATTATTATTTAAAGTATTAGTTTTATTATCTTGATTATTATTATCAAATTTATTAACATCTATTGTTGATTCTTTTTTACTTAAATAATAATCAAAAGAAAAAGAATGTGAATTGCTATTTTTTTGTACTTTTGCTGGAAAATAATCAGCAGATAATGAATCGGGCGGTACATTTGCCAAAAAATAATTTTTTAAAATTACACTTATACTACCGAATACTCTATGAATATTTAAATATTTCATAATTAATTTTTGAACTTCTTCATTACAATTCTTTTCTTCTAAAATAGAAGTAAAAAATAACATTAAATCATTTCTTAATTGATATAAAATTTGGCTATTACTACTATCAACAAATATAAATTCTATCATTCCTCTTATAAAGCAAGTAAATGGGTCTTTTTGAACTCTTAATTTTTCATACATTCTTTTTTTCATATTATATTTTTCATCTATTTTCTTATCTTCTTCATTTTTTCCTCCATTGAAAAACTTAATTTCCAAAGAAAGAATATCTTTATAATCATCTTCCTCCTCAGAACTAAGATTTTCTTCATCCTTAAAAAAAGGATTACCTAGTCTATTTAAATGCTCTGCTTTATTTCCTTGAATTATTTCATTCAGCATTTCAATTATGGAAGTAAATAAATCATATATATTTTCATTTTCATCAGGAGAATAAATATTTAAATGTTTATTCAAAGAATTAGACTTATGCAAATCTTTCATTTCATTCCAACCAGAAATTAATGATATTTTTAATAAAACATATAAAAAAAAATCAAAAAATTTTATATTTTTTATTTTTTCTTGATCTTCATTGAAGTTTAGATTCTCACCAAAATTATAAATCACACTATTAGCATATTGATTTTGATATTCCTTAAAATTTTTGTTCTCTTTATAAAATATAGGAACTATACTTTTATACTGATAATTTAGTACTTTTATTAAACGTATTTGAAAAAAATTATTATGTTCTTCACATAAAAATTTAAATATTTTAATCAAATTAATTGCTAAAATATAATTATCATTAAAATATTTATCTCTTGGATTAAATTCATCTATAAAAATTAATATAATCCTTTTCAATAAATTTTGACTATATGTTAACATAAAACCTAAATTTTCATTTTCATTAGCTGCTCCTCCTAGCATATTTATTATTTCAGTTTGAGTTTTAAATGTTTGTAAAGATAATAATTTATATATTATATAATATAGAGTTGCTGAATTATTAAAGCTATCATCATTATTATTATCAAAATTTGGTTTTAAACTAATTGCTATCAAAGTGAATATCAATAAATTTCTATAATTAGTTTCATACTCAATACATATTTCAGGTAAAATATTAAAAAGAGAAGAATTTTTTTCTTCTGTTATTGAATTTTTGTTATTTTTATATAGTAAATAAATTTTATATAATTTTTTATTTATATTTGTATTATTATTATTTATTGTTGAAAATGGATCATTCAATAGTTGAATGCTTATTTCTTCTTCTTTTTCTGAAAATAATTCTCCTATAGAATTTTGACTATATTCACTTATTAAACAAAATAAATTTTTTTCAACAACGCTATAAAGCAAAGTATAATCAAAACAAGTAAAATTTTTTGATCTTAACATTTTTAAAGAATTATTACTTGTTTGAATAATTTCTCCATCAATGAAATTTTTTCCATTGATTAAAAGGTTTTTCCTTCTATTTAGCATGTGCATACAAAATAAATCTTCTTCAAAATTATTTGTGATATTATTATTTTTATCATCCCAAAAATTATATTTAAATTCACTTATGGTTATTTTCAAAATTATAGTTTGTGTTACTAAGTCATATAATTTGACCAACTCAGAACCAGATAAATTGTGGGCTAAAGCAAAAGATTTCTTGACAAAAAAAATTATAGGAATTAATAATCCATTCTGAAAGTATTCTCCTAATGTTTGCATTTCATCAAGTGAGGAAGTATTAACTTCGCTTAGAATATCATTAACATTACTTAATTCATTAATTAATAAATCATAAACATTTATATCAAAGCATTTAACATATTCTTTTTGAAAAATATTTTCATGATTACTGATGAACGAATTTTTGCAAGTTTTAAGATCTCTTGAAGTTACTTCTTCATCAGCTTGAACTTCTTTGAGTTTAGACGTTTTAAATAATGATTCTTTCTTTTTGACATTATTAATAGAAGAACTAGAAGAGCTAGAAGAAGAACTTTCACTACTGCTATCACTTTCACTTTCATCTTCTTCATTTTCATTATTTTTAGCATTTAACAATCCTTCAGCTAATCTTGAGCTAGTTTGGGCTATATTTTTGTTTACTTTTGATTTTATAGATAAATTCCAAAAATCCTTTGAATAACTCAATAATTTTGTAGGATATTTAAAATTATTTATTAATGGACTTATTTTTAATATATTTAAATTATCTTCATTATTTATTATAGAATTAACATATATATAGTTGCTTTCTGAATTGTAATTCATATCAATCAATATTTTTCTAATATATCTAATTAATTGTGTCCTAAGAGCTAAATGAGTAATATTTTGAAATTTTAGGCAATAAATAGCTTTATTGACATCTATTAATTTGACTATTAATTCTTTCTGAGCAGATAAAGCAAAATCAAAAAAATCATTTATTAATTGTAAATTAATTATCAAGCATTGCTCTAGAATATCAATATTTAACTTTTCTTTTTCATTTTCATTTTTTTTATTAATTTTATTAATATTTGAATTATTAATCTTTAAACCATTTTCTATTTCACTAAATTCTCTTATTTCAGATTTATTATCTTTTTCTTCATTTTCTATTTTCTGTAAAATTTCTGATACACCTTCTTCATTATATTTAAAATAATTTTTGGCAATATTGAAAAGACCATTTATTTCAAGTATAATCTTTTTTATATCCTTTATTAATAGTTCATAATCTGCACTTTTTATATTAATTGTTAATAAATAAAAACATTTTAAAAAAATCAACAAACATTCATTTATTTTTTTAAATTTTTTCTCATATAGATATTTTAAATAATTATATAGATTGTTTAAATAATGGTCTGTGTTATTTAAAATATTTTCAATGTAATTATTTTGTGATATATTTTCAAGGCATAAATGAAAAAGAAGAAAATTATCAACACCGAAACTAATAGGTATTTTTGTTAAATCATTAAAAATATAATGAGATAATATTAATAAAGAATTTTCAGAAGAATGAAATATAAAATTTTTGTAAAAAAGAAAAATTTTAGGAGTTAATTCATTAATTAATTTGTTCTCTTGAGCTATTTTATCATCTGTATATATCATTAAAGATATACTTTTATTGATAATATTTTCATCAAGAATTATTTCATTGAAATAATTGAGAATTCTATATATTTTGCTTAAAGTAAAAAAATATTTAGTTTTAATTATTGATATAAGCCTATTTTCATTGAATCCTACAATTTCTTTATTTTTTAGTTTATCATCATTTAAAATATTTTCTAAAGATTTTCCATAATTTTTAATTAATTCTTCTTTGGTCATTTCAAAGTTTAAAAATTTTCGATTAGAATCTTCTAAAATTTTCTTTTCTTGCATTAATAAATTCAGTTCATCATTTTCATTATTTTTATTATTATTATGATTATCATGATCAAAATTTAATAATAAATTTATTTTCTTTTCATAAAACTCCCCATTAATAAAAGTTCTTAATAAGCTTATCAAATAAGAATCTTTTTTCATTATTGAATATTCTAATAATCTTCTTCCATGAAATAAAATTTTTTTATAAATTGGATAATTTCTTTCTGTAATTTTATTGTATTTATGAATTGTATATAACATTTTTATGGTTACTTTAAAAAGTTCTCTTCCAAAATCATTTTTCATATATCCAAAAGAAATATTATCATTATTAAAAAAGCTATCATCATTTTTATATTTAACATCATCTACAAGAATGTTATGAACTAATCTATCATTAAAAGTTAAATAAAAAATTCTAAGCATTTTAATAATAGTGTAGTATAAGGGTAATTCCTCTTCAAATGAAACAACTTCTACTAATATTTCTTCATTACTTTTTAAGTTTGTTTCATTTTCACTTTCATTCCCACTTAAATCCTTTTTATTATTGTGAGAAGATGTAATTTCATTTAATTCACTTGTGGTGCCACTCCTTAAATCAGTCAAATTCTTGGTAATGATAATTTTAAGTGCTGCACCTCTTTTATCACATCTTTTTAAAAAATTTCTCAAAATATTCAAATTTATAAATAATTTTCCTATTTCTTGTAAGGTCCTAATAATATCACCATTTGACATCAAATTATAATATGCCAACTTTTTTAAAATTCCCATAACTTCTCCAAGTAATGATATTGCCTCAACTGTGGTAAATCCTTTTAAATTAATTTTTCTCAAGTAATGTATTAAAAAAGTAATAATTTCTTGAAATTGAGGAAATTTTTTTTCAATTTGATAATAAAGTGAATATCTTTGACAAGAGGAAAAATTATCTAAATCATCTATTTTATATTTGTCAAAATACTGTGTCTTATTCCCTATATAAACCTTCCTAAATATTTTTAAATATTTTTGAGATAAAACCCAAATTGAGCTTTCCTTTAAGCTGCAATTTTCTAAATTTTCTGTTAAATTTCGAATAATTTCAAATGAAAAATATTTTTCAAATTCTTCACAATAATAGCTAATATTACTATGATCATTGTAAGATGTTATATTTAATAGACATTTCATTATAATAAAACAATTTGTGTAATAAAAATCAACTTTAGATAATGAATAATGAATTGATGAATTTATAAAATTATTATTTTTTATCGAATTATATAATTCATTGAAATTATTAAAATTATGCTCAAAACTTTTTTGTGACCTAACTATTATATTTATTATTTGTGTTGGATGCAGCAAATTGAAGCCATCATATTTTTTATATTTAAAGGTCAATTTATCTAAAAGATTTAATAATATTCTACTTTCATTATGAACCCTCTTATTTAAGCAACTACATTTTGGAAAATCTGATCCTTCTTTCATTTCGTAATAAATAGGCGAATAATTGCTTTTTTCCATTGAACAAAAATTGTAGCATAATAAACACAAATATTCCTTTGGTGAATCTTTTGAATTATTTAAATAACAAATATTTAAATTTGATACTTTTCCCCATTCATTACATAAACAACTATTAATATTAGATTTAAGATTTACATTCCCTTCATTTGATACAATATGACTTCTTTCTCCACAAGAGCAAATTATTTTTCCTGTTTCATAATTATCTTTCACAACATGGTCTGCATGGCAATGCAATATACAAGACATACATATAGGATTAATTAAACTTGAATCACATGTTAAACAATATGAATAAGATATTTCTTCAGTTGAAGGTTTTATCCCATATTTTAATATAGAACACTTTTCAACTTCTTTTAACTTTTTTATTATTTTTGGTTCAATTTTATCATCGTATTTATTATAAATATCCATAACTTCCTTACATGATTCATCTTCTTTAAGAAATGATCTATTAGATTTAATAGAATTAATACTACTTTTTCTTGTATTTAGTCCAAGTCTAGAGTTAGAACTATTTTTTTCTTTTGAGATTTTCCTTTGGTAAGATGTTTTGCAGTGAATGACATCTTCAGAAAGTTTTTCTTGTCTTATTATAGTTGATCTAATTTTTGATTTACTATTCTTTCTATTAAAAAGGCTTTTTATTTGAGTATGCTCATGTCCATTAACTTTTAATATTCTTGAACCTAAAGAAAATGCGAACCTATTTTTATTTTTATATATTGCGCTTCTTTCTTGAGAATTATTACCCATAATTTTATTAGGATTAACAATTATGGTTTCTTTTTTATTTATTCCATCATTTTCTTCTTCATTATCATTATTTAAAGGATTTATTGATTGATTTGATTTATTTATTGAAATTTCATTTTTTATCATTTTTTTGAAAATAAAACATTTTTTGATTAAAATAATTTTTTCAATAATTGTATTTCAAAGAAGCACCTTTAATTAAAATATTATTAAATTGGGGATTGGGGATTGGGGATTGGGGA
>JAJMZR010014277.1:0-10213 GCA_023807225.1 Epidinium caudatum
CCAATCCCCAATCCCCAATCCCCAATCCCCATTTATTGATAAGTAAAAAACAAAAATTAGTTTAATAATAATTTAAATAAATTCTCTTAATTTAAGGAGGCTTTATTTTAATAACATATTATAAAAATTAATAATTAAATATATTATAAAAATCCTATATATAAAGTTCACAATAGAAAAATAATTCAAAAAATATCTCCCCACCAATCTTTGACTTTATCATTATTTTCCACATTTGTTTTATTTTCACTTTCATCAATATTATCATTCCTTTTTAAATCTTCTTCCAAATGAATTTCATATTTTGTTTTAATATCAGGAATTTCATTTTTAAAATTGGCAATTTTTTCCTCTACTAAATTTTTTCTATAACTATTCTCCATATCTTTCATAATTCTTTCTGCTTTTTTTGTTTTTCTAATTAATTTCTTTGGAAGAGTTAAATTATTAAATTCATTATTTCCATTTCCATTTGACAGATTACTTTTTTCTATTAAATGTTTAGCTTCCATAAATTGAATAGTTGAAGATTTAAGTATATTATTGTCATTATTGTTGTCATTATTGAAGTTTATTTTTTCTGTCTCATCATCTTCTTCTTTATTTTCTGGTATTATTTCGATATTATCTTTTGTTTTTATTGCTTTTTTTTTAATATTTATTAAATATTCATTCTCATCATCATCATCATCATCAACTTTATTTTGACTCTCCTTTTTGCTGTTATTATCTTTATAACTTCCTAAAAAATTAACTATATTATTTGAATCCGTATCAATATCATTGTTATCTCTATTCGAAAAATTAAATGTGCCATTATCTGAATATCTATTAAATGATTTCCTCCTATCTTTTTCTTTTATAAAATTTCCTGATGCTACATCTATTGAATTATTGAAATCATCATTATTTTTAAAATTATGTATTTCTTTTTTTTCTTCATCTTTTTTAATGATTAAGTCTTCTTTATCATTAAATATTTTTTCTTCTTTTTCTTCTTCAGACAAATTATTATTATTATCTTTTATTGTATCAATTTTTTCCTTCTTTTTCGATTTTTCGCTGCTTTCCATACTTTTTTCTTCCTCTATTTTTTCCAATTCTCCTTTCTTCTTCTTTCTTTTTTTCTTTTTTCTAACTTTTTTTTTCTTCTTTTCTTCTATTCCAACATTTTCCTCTATTATCCTTTCTTCATTCTCTTCTTCTTTTTTTATATTATTATTATTCTCATTTTCTTCTTCTTTATTTATATCTTTATTATTCTCATTTTCTATTTCTTTATTTTCTTCTTCTGTTATTTCTTTTTTATCTTTTTCTTCCTCTTCAGGTTCACTTTCTAATATTTTCAATTTTTCTTTCTCTAATTCTTTTTCTTCTTCTTTTCTTTTTTTATCCTCGTCTTCTTCTTCATCAACTGATTTTTCTTCTTCTATAATTGTAAATTTTTTATCCTTTAATTTCTTCTGTTTCATTTTATCTTTTTTCATTTCTTTTTCAATTTCTCTTTTTTGTGATTTTATTTCAATTTGCTCTTTTTTCATCTTTTTTATTTCTTCCTTAATTAATGCTTGTTCATTCTTATTATTCATCTTTTTCTTTCTTCTTTCATTTCTTTCCTCATTTCTTGAGCCACAAGAAAAAATATTTGCAAAACAACCTCTATTCTTCTCTTTCACTGTTTTACTTCTATCTTTCTCTTTATTATTTTCTTTCTTCTTTTCTTCTCTCTTTTCTATTTCTGGATTTGATTCGGATCTATCTGAATATAAATCATCCTCAATAATATTATTATTTGAATTAGAATTCCCATTACCATTATCATTCTCTTTTTTTATTTCATCATCACTTTCTTCATTTTTCTTTTCTTTATTAATATTTATATTTAATTCTTTAAAATCAGCATCTTCATCATTTTCTTTCTTATTATCTTCTTTTTTTTCTTCTGATTCTTCATTATTATTTTTTATTGTAATATCTTTATCTTTGTCTTTATCTTTTTCTATTGCTTCAATTTTTATTGTGTTATTTTTTTCTATTTGATTTTCATCTTCATTATTTATATTCATAGTTTTTTGCGTTTCTATTTTTGAGTCATTTTTATTATCATCATTTACTTCTTTTTTATTATTTGGAGCATTATCATCATTTATATTATTTATATTATTTTTATCATTTTCATTCTCTTCTTTTTTTTCTTCTTTTTTGTCTTTTTCATCATTGGAACTCTCTCCATTCATAAAATCATCTAAATTATAATTATTAATTTGTTCATTATTATTCTCATTTTTATTTTCTTCTTCTTTTTTTTCTTCTTCTTCTTCATTTCCTTTACCAAATCCTTTAAACCAAAATTTTATTCTATTTTTAACTCCAACATCTTTTCCTTCTTTAATATCTTTCTCTATTTGTCTATCTTTCTCTTCTTCTTCTTTTCTTTTTCTTTCTTTTTCTTCTTTCTTCTTCCTTTCAATTTCTTCCTTTTCCCTTCTCTTCCTATCTTCTTCCTCTTTCTCTTTCTTTTTCTTATCCGCTTCTATCTTCCTTTGCGATGGCGAAAAAAAATGCTCATCTTTCATCTCTTCTAAAACTTTTTTTCTCATATAAATTGTATCTTTATTTATTTCTGGCAATTTAAATAAATCATGAATTATTTTTTTTCTTGGTTTTATGTCTAATTTTCCTTCTTTTTTTAATATTTTTGAATTTTTCATTTTTTTCATTGAATTTGTTATTGCTAATATCCATTTTACTTTTTCTTCCTCACTTTCACACATAAATTTATATTCTTTTACTTTTATTTCTTTCTTTTTCTGTTTTCCATCATCTTCTTCTTCTTTTTCCTTTACTCTTATTAAAAATTTCTTGTCTTTATGCGATTCTACTTTTATTGTATCTTTAATAGAAATTTTATTTTGAATAATTGAAGATTTTTTATCTAGAAACCAATATAAATATCCATTTTTTAGCTGGAAAAATCTTTTTTGCCATTTACTATGAGATTTTTTAGACATAAATCCTTCATATTCTATATCACTTACTTCTTTATATTCTATGCTTTCTTTTATATCAATATCTATAATATTTAATTTTTCTTCTTTCTTTTTTTCTTCTTCTTCTTCATCCACAGATTCTTCATTTAAAAAATCATTTAAATCAATACCAATTATAGTTTGTTTTGATTCAATTTCATTCTCTTCTTCAGAATCAGAATCATCATCTTTATTCTGATTTGCAAAATTCACAAAAGTTTGACTATATAAAATACTATGTCTACTAGTATTCTCATTTTGGCTCTGACTTAATTTGGACATCAATTCTTGTTGTCTTTTTTCTTCTTTTTCTTGCTTTTTTAACTCTTTTTCAATATATTGAAAATATCCACCAGTGTCATTGTTATCAGGCTCATTATATTTTTCTAAAACTTCTTTGCACTGTTCGATGGCATCGTCTTTTTCTTCACTTGAAAAATCACTTCTTAATTTAATAATGGCCTTTGCAGTAGAAATAGTAAAAGATTTTCCAATATATTGTCTTAGGGTTAAACACGAAGAAGAAATCATATAAGAACTTACATCCAAAAAGTCATGTATGTCATTCATTATTTTTAGTGTTGACTTTGTTAGATTTGGACCGACTAAAGATTCATATGTTTCTCTTAATATGCCTTCATCATATTTTATTTTTTCTCTTAAATCTTCCACAGTTTTTTGCGTCTTAGTAGCAGTTGTTAACAAAGAGGAAATATAAAGATATAAAGTCAACTTTAATATTTCATTATAACATTTTTTTATAACTAAGGCATTCATTTTTGATTTAAAAAAGAAAAAAACATCGTTTGTTTTGACTAAAATATTTTCCATTTTGATATCGATATAATTTATATTTTTAAATTCTTTCCCTAATTCTATTCTAAATGTGCTTACAAAATTCGATATGGCATTTTGCGATACTTTATTTATAGTATACATTAATTTTTGATTTTGAATACCTTCATTAATTTCTTTTTCTGATAAGACATTCATTTCTTTCATGTCATCCATTAAATTATTCAATAATTTTACCATAGTAAATGAATTATTTGCAACGGCTATTAAATAGTTATCATCTAAAATTATATCTAAATTCATTAAAACTGTGTCGACTCCAATTAAGTACTGTTTTATAGATTCTTTGAATAGTAATAATAATTCTTTATAAACGCATTTATTTTTATTTTCTTTAACTAAATCGAAAGTTCTACTTAATATTTCAAATAGGTCAGAAGGGCCGTGAGTGAAATATTCCCCTGTTTCTGATTCTATCTTTTTTATTTCTCGTTCGTTTTTTAATATACTTTCGATAACAGATAAAATATTTCGATAGGTTTTTTTGAAATAAATTTTGACCAATTCTTTTCCATTTTTATAAAAATTTTGATCGTCAACATATAAATCTAAAAGATTTTCTCTAAAATTTAGTAATAGCATACTCATTTTTAAAATGACTGAGTGCTCTATTTTACTATATAATCTTTCCCAAAAAGATCTTGTTATTTCTAAATATTCTTTCGTCATATATTCTGTATAAACTTTTAGTAGATCTTTTTTTATAGGCACATTTGACAAGCATCCATCAATTGTTGATAGAATTAAATCTCTTAAATTATTCTGGTTATATTCGAATACTTCATATTCCATTATTTCTTCATAATTTCCAACCAAATTTTTTTTCTCATTTTCCATCTTTTTTGTAAATTCTTTCTCTCCCTTTTGAAAATATGCATTTAATAATTCAATATTTCTTGGTTTTAGAGTTTTTGAAGCCAAGTATTCTTTGGCAGTTCTTCTCGAATTTTTTAAAACTTCGAACCATTCATCTCTATCAAATTTATTATCACAATAAAAATCATATATTCTTTCTCCAACGTCTAGATTTAAATAATATTTTTGGCTTATTTCAAAATTTATAATTTTATGCGAGTTTCCCATGTTTAATTCTCCTAAAGGTTCTTTATCTTCTATTTTAAAATAATACAAAGTATCAAATTTAATCCATTCTTTTTGCTTTTTAGCGTCTAAATCTAACTCATCTTGTATATATTCTTTATCAAATAAGGGTCTTGAAGAAAAAATAAATAGCCATCTTTTTTGAAAATAATCATGCGCTTTATGCTTTTTATATAAAAATCCGTGATGAATTCTTGTTTTTATTTTTGGATCTTTAAGATTAATTAATTTATTTATTCCTTTATTATTTAACATTTCTTCTGATAAAGAATCTTCTAAATTTAATATGTACCCATGCTTTTTTATAATTCTTGCTATTTTTTTATTAATTGAACTTAATTTCTCATTTATTATAATTTTTTTATCATTTTCAACAATTTCTTTATTTTTTTTATTAAATATAATATCCTTAGATACTATACTTTGAAATCTTTCTTTAAATTCTTTCTCATGAGCTTCTTTATCTTTTATTATTTTTGCTAAAAAATTCATCCATTTTTCTTTTGCTTCAGAGCTTTCAGCTTTTAATCTATATTTTTTTTCTTCTGAAGTAAAACTAAATATTTTTGAATCAGTTGATTCAGGCAAAGTCATATTTAAAATTGGTATATGGCCTAATACTATTTTTGATTCTTTATTTTCAGTATAGATTAATGCTATTCCTTCCAAGCAAACATAATAATGTTTTTTCCAAGTACTAAAGATAAAGCCAGTCTCTTGCTCCAAATAACTTTCATAATTATGTATTTGCTGTTTTTGTTGAGAAATTTCTGAATTAACTATCATTTTTATTTTTATTTATTAGTTAACCATTAAAGTAAATGGAATATAAAATTGAAGAAAATTTTTATAATATAAATATTATATTTTATTATTATAATTTATAATTGTGATTTACATTATAAAAAATAATATAGGCATTAAATTATATAGTCTTTCACTTATTAATCTTATATTCTCAAAGTTTTTCAATAATATATAAAATTTACTTTTTAGAAAAAAAATGAATATATTTTATATCATTCTTATCGTATTAATTTTGAGTGAATCAAAGGAGGAAAATTCTATTTACAATTTAAGAGTTAATCATCTGAAAAATCCTTTAGGTATAGATATTAGAGATAATATATTTTCATTTTTGTCTACAGAAAAAGGTCCTTTTAGAGCTACTTTATTATTAGGAAATGAAATAATAGACACAAAAGAAATTTTGTTAAATCAAACTCATTCATTTTATTTCAAAGAGCCTTTTGAATATAATAAAACATATAAATATATAATAGAAAGCTCTTCAACTAAAGCTGAATTAGAATTCGAAACAGCAATAAAGCTTAAAGCTCCTTTTATTAAGCCTATTAATAAAAAATTATTTTCACCTATTTTTATAAAAGATTTTGATTTAACTGAAAAAGTTAAAAAAGCAAGATTATATATAACTGGTTTAGGCCTATATATTGCTTATATTAATGAACAAAAGGTCGGAAATGCATATTTAACCCCAGGATATAATGATTATGATTATTATTTAAGATATCAAACTTATGATATAACTGAACTGTTAAAAGAAAAAAATAAAATAGAAATTCATATGGGGGAAGGATGGTATAAAGGCAGATTTCATTGGCATAATAATACATTTGGTGATGAATATAAGTTATGCTTGCATATTATGATTGAATACCAAGATGGAACTATTATAAATTTATTATCGGATGATTCTTGGAAGGTTAAAAGTAGTAAACAAGTGGCCAATAGTATTTATGACGGAGAAGAAGTAGATTATACCTTACCTGAAGGCCAAATTGAAGATGTTATCATTAGTGAAAGTGAAAATTATACTCTTATTCCTGATTTTGGCTTATTAATAGTTGAAAAAGATATTTTATATCCTGATTTATATATATCTCCAAAAGGAGAGCAAATATTAGATTTTAAGCAAAATATGGTTGGTTTTGTTAGATATAAAGGTATTTTAGCGAAAAATCAAGAGATGAAAATGAGTCATGGAGAAGTATTACAAGAAGAATGCTTTTATAATCTGAATTATAGAACATCTAAATCATTATTGAAATATAAAGGCGATGGTGAAAGGAGAATATATGAACCAAAATTTACCTTTTTTGGTTTTAGATATGTTTTAGTTGAAGGTATAGAAAAAGTAGACCTAAATGACTTTGAGGGAGTTGTACTATATACAAATTTAGAAAAGACAATAGAATGCAAAACAGATAGTAGTAAAATAAATCAATTAATACATAATGCATATTGGGGCCAAAGAGGAAACTTTTTAGATGTTCCTACAGACTGTCCCCAAAGAGATGAACGTCTAGGATGGACTGGAGATACTCAAGTTTTTCTAAATACTGCATGTTATAATATGGATTCTTATTTATTTTATAGAAAATATATGCATGATCTAAGGGGAGACCAAATATTATATTTTAATGGGAGTATTGCGGCATATTCTCCAAGTTTAAAAAAACAAGCAATGAATGGAGGCGCTGTTTGGTCTGATGCAGGAACTATAATTCCTTGGAATTTATATCAAAATTATGGAGATATAAATTTGCTTAAATATTTTTATCCGATGATGAGAGATTATGTTGAAGTTCTTATTAAGCAAGATATAGAACAAGGAAATCTTAATTTAATTCTGGAAGGGGAAACCTTTGGTGATTGGCTCGCTCAAGATGGGGAAAATGAAACAAGTCGATATGGGGGCACTAATCATGGATTTATTATGTCAATTTATTATTATCATTCAGTTAGTCTAATATCTTTAGCAGCTAAAGAATTAGGAAATAATGAAGATTATGAAAAATATAATGAATTAAAATATAAAATTTATGATGCTATATTAAATAAATTTTTTTCAGAAGATGGTAAACTTAACTTATATACACAAACTTCATATATATTGTGCTTAAAATATAAAATTTATAGAAATAAAGATATTATAATTGATGATTTAAAAAAGAGAATTAAAGAAGATTTATATCGTTTAAAAACAGGATTTACTGGAACTCCTTTAATTTTAATGACTTTATTTGATAATGATATGGATGATTATGCATATCGTATTTTATATAATGAAGAATTTCCTGGATGGCTTTATACTGTTAATTTAGGAGCCACTACAATTTGGGAAAGATGGAATTCCTTACTTGAAAATGGTACTATAAGTGGAACAGATATGAATTCATTTAATCATTATGCATATGGTTCAGTGTGTGAATCAATATATTCGAGAATTGCAGGATTAAGAAACATAGGTCCTGGGTGGAAAAAAGTAATGATTAAACCGCATTTAAATTACAGAATGAAAAGTATTGATTTTTATTATAAATCAATAAGTGGTAAATATGAGATTTCATGGAATTGGAATGATATTAAATTTGAAATGAATGTTGTAATCCCTAATGGATGCAGTGCTGAAATTATTCTTCCTAATGGTGATACACATAATGCATCTTCAGGTAGATATCATTATGAATTTGAATTAGATAAAAGTGTTTATAGTCCATTTAGTATTGATACTCCAATAATAGATCTTATTAAAAATAAAGAAGCAAGTCAATTAATTAAAGATTTATTGCCTCAAATTTATATCGCTGCTACAGAAGGAAGTGATGGATTTAAAATTAATAGTATTCGTTCGGCAAATCTTTTGCCTAATTTTGAATATCCTGATGACACTATTAAAAAGATAAATAAAGAACTTTCAAAAATAAAACCATAAATTTAAATTTATTAAAAATTAGTAAGTAATTTATTGGCAGATTATATTAAGAGTAAAAAATTAATTTAAAATATGCCATTTATTTTATATAAAACAATCATTAAAGGAATTAAATAAAACAAATACATTAATTAATCTAATTCTTCAAATCCTATCTAATATCAAGAAATTTATTTCCTATTTTGTAAATCCCCAAGAAGAAGAAAAAATATTAATGAAGTCAAAGCGGGATCCTGAAATCCCGTGTCTGGGCCCTTCTCTTTTAAAATTATTGGATAATTTATGGAAAAGTGCAAAAAATGTGTATTCGCCAAATGATATTCATGAAAGTTTAAAACAATTAATGAAAAATAATTATAATTCAAGTGATCCAGGATATTTAATAGGCTCTATATTAAAGCAACTAAACAAAGAGCTTAATATAAAAGAAATAATAGATAATGATAATAACATTTTTGAACATTATAACAAAGATGAGTACTTACAAAAATTTATGGAATTACGTAAAAAAAATTCAAATGAAATATTAAATAGTTTCTTTTCAGTTACAATGCTTAAAAAGAGATGCAACAAATGTTTGAAGTATGCATATTTTTTTCATAATACTCCTGTGATAAATATTTATTTAGAAGGAAGTGGCCAAATAAAACTTAAAGAAAATATAAAATCGGTATTGATAGAAAGCGAAAAAAAAAAGTTTAATGATTATTGTCCTTTCTGCAAAAGTAATCAAGAAAATATATTAAATCAAGATATTTATGCGACATATAGTATAATCATTTTTAATATTAAGAGAAAAAACAATTCTAATATATCTTTTATATATCCTGAGGAATTCGATGGAAGATGGGTTATTAACTATGCTTATGATCTTCCTAATTATCAATTGATTTCAGTTATTGGAAAAATTCCTGATATAAAGTATAAAAGATATGATTTTACTGCTTATATTAAAAGCTTCATTGATAATAATTGGTATGCATATACTAAAGAAAAAATTGAAATAGTCAAAAACAAAAAAGAAGTTATTGATGAAAAAAATGCTTGCTTGCTTATTTATCAAGAAATAAAAGCAAATAAATAATTAAAGAAGGAATTCTAATACCTCAATTAAATATTTTTAATTTAGTTATTTTGAATTGTAGCGTAATTATTATAATATTATTAATTTATAAGCTCTATTTAATTCTTCATTTAGTTACTATTTTTTTAATATTTTTAAATATTATAATCTTTCCTCAAAATATAATTTTAAATTTCTATTATAGTAAAGTTCAGGTTAAGTTCCCTTCTTGCAAGCATTCTTTTTAAAATCTAGTGGGACCAAGATGACAAAATGGACTTTTGATAAATTTTAAATTTACCATTTTAAATAAAAAAAAATGGGGTTTTATAATAAAATAATCAAACTTAATTTTAATGAACCTTTCTTTTTTTCAGTCCCTAAGCATCTGGAAGTCATGCCAAGGTAGGAGCCTTGGATTTTAAA
>JAJMZR010014278.1:0-10212 GCA_023807225.1 Epidinium caudatum
CAGTACTATGATCACCTATTATAGGGTCTTCTTCTGGAATATCTTCTATTTTAAAATATCTATAATTTTTATTTAATTCAACTGTTTTATTCCAATTAAAAATCCATTCAGTTTCGATTACAGCAGTAGTTTCATCTACCTGGCCATGAATTTCAGTAAAAATATCTCTATTAACAATTTTTGAAACATAATCTTCATTTGATGGGTTATAATCGTAGGAATTATTTAGATAGA
Organism: Epidinium caudatum; assembly: GCA_023807225.1. Classification (NCBI taxonomy): domain Eukaryota; phylum Ciliophora; class Litostomatea; order Entodiniomorphida; family Ophryoscolecidae; genus Epidinium; species Epidinium caudatum. The sequence goes on from JAJMZR010014278.1 coordinate 235, forward strand.
CAGGAACTGAAATATGCGAAACTGTTTGCAATTCTTCACATGTATTAGGTTTTGTAGTTGAAATAATAAGACCATACTCTTGGCAATTGGTAATACACACATGAAGTGATTCAATATAATAATAAATGCCTACACATGAAAGACAATTATTATATCTTTTACCAAAACAAGTATGACAAGTATAATCACAACGACGACATTGCTTAAAATAATCATCTGCATAATAATCAGGACTACAATCTTTATAACAAGTATCATTATCTTTTAAATAAGGTCTGGCTGAGCCACATAATAAGCATTTATCTTCAGATGTTCTTGGTATAGCACATTCATTTGAATCATATATATCGCATTTATTCGTTATGCTATTATATACATATCCTTCTTCACATATTACCAAATATTCATAATCAATAACATAATTATATCCTATCCTATTTGATTTTAAGGTTAGCTTTGTTACTAAACCTTCCACTGCATCTGTAATTTTACTATCAGCTATTTTATCTCCACTAAATCTATTATTAAAAGAATGCAATAAATATTCGAAATGAGAATGTTTCAAATTATGTAGACTTTCATCCCAGAAATCAAAGTTAAATGAGCTAAATAATTTTAATTCTCTCACAAAACTAAAACCATAATTATAATTAATTGTTTTATCTTCTATTGTTAATGATGTGGTTAATATTTTTTCACCATAAGTAACAGGAGTGTAAGTTATATTTTCTTGAGCATTAAGTCTAATAAATTTATGGAATTTATCAGCTTGACAAACTACATAATTCCATCTATTAAATTTTAATCGATCATCATATGCTATTGTTTGACCTATATCTGAATTTGTACTTGTAATATCATAATCTCCATGACATTCTACTATCAGGTTTTTATCATTACCTGACAATCCATTTCCTTTAACAATAACAGCTATATGCTGATTCCATATTATATCAAGTTGATAAAATTTATTGTCTAAATATTCGTAAATGTCTAACCAAAAAGCCATTGTCATCTCATCATTTTTAACAACAGTTAATCCATACAAAGTAACTTTTTCAAAAAATGCGAAATTAATACTATCTACTTTCTGGCATTCATAAGATTGATAATCTTTATCAGTTTTTACCCAATATAATCCTTCATAATAATCGCAAGTGCATTCACTGCTCTCTTTATTGAAACAATTTGTTATACAAATACTATCACATAATTCACATGGAGGAGTTGTTTTAAAAATAACATCCATATAATGCTCATCATCAGAGCATATATTATTTGTATCTTCATAAGGGTGATAATCAGAAACACAAACAGGTCTTAATATTTTAGTATTCATAGTTTTATCAAATAAGTCTGCATCTGTAATACAATTTGTGCTTGATGAACCGTACAAGTTAACTTGATACACCAACTTATTACCCCTTGTTGAACCTATTGCATTAACATGACCATAAGGTCCGAAATAAAAACTAGAAAAGACTTTAAAAGAAGAGTAATAACAAATTGGATATGTATGAATTATAAAACTATTAATTTTTACTTCTTTTGTTGTTGGATTAAAACCCAAAAAAGGAATTAATTCTTTTTGATCAATCATAAAATTTAGCATATTTGGAAAATGATCATTATCTTGATGATGGATTGAAATACCAAAATGAGTCCATATACCTATATATGGTTTGGCTCTTGCTGAATAAATTTGCTCATTTCCTATAACAAACTCTAAAGCTTTTTCATCATAATTATATCCTATATAAGTCGATTTTTCATCATTTTGAGGATCATTGGGATCCTTATAAAAATAGACTAAAGGAAAATGTATATTTTTTTTTGGAACTTTTGATAATTCTATTCCAAAAAATTTAATATATAATGTTATAGTTAAAGGATTCATTTCTTCCAAATTAAAATATGTTTCATCATTTTTATATATAGTAATATTAATTTCTTCAACTCCTGTGTTTTCAGGGGGTGTTTTAAAAAAGTATCCAGTCCTAACTTTGCATTGTTTCCCATATATTGCATATCCTAATCTACATTCATAGCAATCAACATTAGAAGAAGAATAGCATCTTTTGCATTCATTAGCACATGCTGAAATTAAATAATCTGTTCCATCATCATTTATACCACTTATATAGTTATTTTCTTCCATAAAAGTTTTATCGAAATTTTCTGTACTATAATTTTCTCTCATTGCATCATCAAAGGCTGATTTAAAATTATTCTCCTGGTGAAATATCCAATAATTCAATGTCATTTTAGTACTATTGGTACTATCTATTCTATCTAAGATTGTATTTCTTTGAATATAATCCACAGTTAAGGGGAAATAATACTTTTGAGCATTAATTAATTGGGTATAACCATATTCACAAGCTTGTATTAATTCTAATGATGTAATATCGGCATCCCAAACCCTAAAATTTCTATACCATGCTACTCCCCATCTTAGATAGGCAGGCTCATCATTTATCCTGCAATAACTATCAGTTTTATCGCAAAAGCCAAATCCTCTAAAATGTAATTTATAAATTTCTGAATCCAAATTTAATATTTCAAATTCCGGATTGTCAAATTCATAATTCAAAAAAAATTTTATTTGGAAAAGTTTGGTATCTGGGTCGTATGAATTTTCTATAATTATTTTATTCCACTCATAGTTCTGCATTGATGTCAATGTATAATAATAAGATCCTTGTGATATTATAATATTTGAATATTTATATTTTTGATCAATCGGATCTTTAATTATTTGATGAGGATGTGCATAGAGATAATGCTCTATTTCAGTTATTTCTTTTCTATAATTTAAAGCGTCAAATTTTATCCATGCTTCTACATAGTATGAAGCAAGTCTTGATTCAACTTTCCAGTGTTCATAAGGTAATGTTTCTTTTGATTTGTCAGAAGCACTATAAACAACATTAGGAAAAGAGTAAACATTTGAAAAATACATCGCACTATATTTAATAATATTATTATCAATACATTCGTAATAAACTTGTGTATATCCTGGTTTACATTCAAATTTTAGATAATAATTATCATAGCCTGAACCTATTGAGTTCTTGTCTGTTTCGTAAGCACAATTAAGCATATTATTTCTATCTTTTTCATATTGGCAATAAGCCCTTCTCAAATAGGTATCTGGTAACCTACATGCATCTACACATGGCTTTACTTTTGATAAAGTATCCAAATCTAAATATTTCCCATTTTCATCAGGCCAAAAGAATGCGGAAGAATTTTGCATTCTACAATTAGCAACTGAGCCTGTACATTTTATTTTGTCTCCTCCTTGAAAACCATGATCACAAAATTTAGGTAAATAAATATCTGGAAAAGTTGGATAGTATATATCTTCATCTAATCTTAATAATAATCGCCAATGTATTTTACTATATGTTACTTGTTGTTCTTTATCTTCTTTGAAAATATAATAAATCAGTCCACATTCTGGATAAGGATTGCATGCAAAGCAACTCCTTGCATCTGTGCATGGCCAATTTGGACTATCTATTTCTCCAAAATCAAAACAAAATGTAAGTGGCCAAAATTGGCAAGTATACCATCTCTCACTACATTTTAAAAATCTCATATCCATTAATCTGAAATCAATAAAATCTTTATAGCACCTTATTTGTCTTACAAATATTCTTGTAGGATTCAAATGAGCATTTTGGAATTTGAATTTATGATAGCTATTAATTTTAAAATATCTAAAAGGTCTATAATTTCTCTGTGTTCCATATAATACTTCTCCTTCTAAATCTAATTGAATATTATCATTTATAAAAAATATTTTCCTAGTTTGATCTACAGAACATCTTACAAAATTCCATATCGATGATCCTTGATAAAAAGCATATTTATCTTTATTTAAAGCTTTGTCATATATATCAATAATTTCTTGGCCACCTTTATTATCAACATTATCTCTGTAACTTTGAGGGAAGCAGATAGCATTAATAGTTTTTTTATTTGACGTATCTCTTAGCAAAGTAATACTCATATGATTTTCCCAATATAGATTTAATCCAGGAGATAATTCAGCACTATTCTCCACAAAGAACCAAAAATCCATCGAATACCTTGCATTTCTTGAAGAAGGAATATCACGATAAAAATCTTCAGGTTTTCTAATACGGGCAAGATTAAAATGCCTTTCACAACTATCAGTTTCTTCATTGTAATAATTGTATAAAGTTTCATCACAAAGAACTGGGCCTCCATAAGCATAACGGACTGTATATCCTGGAAAATCTGCTGCTTGATGCATAACATAATTTGTACAATTTCCTGCTTCATCATAAAAGGTTTGAGTCGGACCTTCTTTGCCACTATTATGACCATCAAAGTTATGGTAAACTGCATTAAAGTTTAAATCTAATTTTTGATAATCGAGATTCCTAAAAGCCTGAGCACAATTATAGCAATGCCATAATCTCATTTGCTTTATAAAAGTAAATCCATATCCAGAAGGACTTTTTTCATTCAAAACAAAGGAAGTCCTAGCAGAAGGAATAACTACTAGTTTAGAAGTAAAAGGGATTTCACTAGAAAATTTATTAGTATTTGTTTGATAAAAAATTTTTTCTTGGAAATTAACACCACAAGTTACATAAGTCCACCTATAATGTCTTCTTCCAAGATTATTTGAATAAATTTCAGGACTATCTAAATCAGGATGCTCCAATACAATAATGGGAGTGCAGTCCACAAAATAATTATAATCAACCTCTTTTGGATTATCAGTTTCTTTAACAGTATATACTCGGATTCTAATATGATAATTCCACTCTATAACAAATTCTTTAAAATTATTATTATTATTATAAGTTTTATCTAAATCATCCCAATCAATACCACTAGTTCTTTTTATTACTGCATGACAAGTTCCAGTATAAAACCAAAAATCAATAGCCCAAACATCTTGTGGAGAATAAACATTTTTTATATATGCATATTTAAATCTATTATAGTCAATATAATGCACAATACTACATTGAATTTTATGATTTGAACCAATTGATGGAAACCAATTTTTCCATACAGGTGACTGAGATTCACAACTCTGATTATCATAATAATAACCTCCTGGCTGATCATGCCCTCCAAGGCATCTACTTAATTGCCAACCATTAGTTCCGCAAGTGGCTGTGCATAATCCATAATATCCATCTCCTTGATGATATCTCACTGTTTGAACTACCATAGAGCCACAACCTTGGTAAAAATGAGGATTGTAATCTGCTACACATTGAATTTTATATCCAGTTGCTGGTTTATTTAATATTTGAGTTAATAATAGACAATTATCTTCATTTTCAGATTTTAAATTTATGACATTTACTGCACTATCTGGTATATCATCATGTGAAAGATCTACTGATTGATAAGCATATTTAATAATGCCCCAAGCATTGGCTACAAATCTATTATATATTCTTACGTCACTTAATAAACCAACCCATGTATTTGTTATACTAAATTGAGTAAATTTAATATATGGATAATACTTTCCTTCAAATTCTTGATCAAACCCCAAATTTTCGTAATGAATTGAGCATTGGACCATATTGGTTTGAAATAATCTATCGCTTTCCCTAAAAGCAGCAAGTGAAATAGGAGACCACTCCCCAAAATGATGTTCTCTATAATAAGGATAAGAATATAATTTTTTTCCATTATAAAAAAAATATAATTTTTCATAATCAGGAGAATCTTTATTTGGAGTCCAGCCAAGATATAATTGTTCTATAATATTCCCTTGGGTATCTTTTACTTCATGAAAAACTATTAATTTTTCATTTCCTTCGGGATGCTGTTTAACAAATCCATATATTTTAATAAAGAAAAAAAAAGTAAAATATGGAGTGTTTATAATTTTATCAAAATCTAAATTCAAACTAACTCTTTCAGGCATATTTATTCCTGGATTTTTATAAAAATATGTTGCTTTTGGAGTTTTATTGTTAACTTCTCCTTTACAAGTTTTACTGAATAATGAATATCCTGGCTTACATGCTAAACAACGACTTGAACTTTGAAATATAAGACACTTTGGATCACTATTTACTTGGGCTTTAAGTTCTAATTCAGGAGCTTTATATTCATAATCACTTACTGATTTGGAATCACCCCAATCGGAGATACCACTTTGAGGAGAATAATTCACTTCATATAAAATATAATTAGTTTTATCTGGATTCTGACTTGCAGCTATATTATTTACCCATGGAACATAACCATGCTTTCCTCCAACTAAATCTTGTAAAGTATTATTAACTACACTCTTTACTCCAAATATATATCTATGCTTTAACATATTATTCACTCCATCATCTGCAAATTCATGTGCAAAAAAAATTGGGTTTTTTGCACTATGACTTATATCAAATATTTGTAATTTCGTATAAAAACCATCTAACCATTCTGCTGTTTTGCAACCTTTTCGAAATATTTCATTTCCATAATCTACTTTATCATCAAAAGTACAAAAAATTATTTCTTTCAATTGTACATTACTAGGAGCAGCCCAATTACCATAATTAACCTTAATTGTATAATCTCCACCATTATAATATTGATCATTTGTTAATGTCAAATAATAAACATATCCTGCATGTTGGAGTGCATAAAAATATACTAAGACAAAATGATTCCAATTATATGATACAACATTATTTTCAGCATATTTTGAAATTTCTCCACCGCTACCCCCCTGATAAAATTTGATCATACCATTTCCTATTCTACCTTTTTCTCCATATATAACTTTACAACAATCACTCCAAAATAAAATCCTTTTCTTCTCTTTTTCTGGTTTTTGATGATTTTTTGGATTATATTCTTTTTCTATAGGATCTTCTTTATCCAAATATCTTTTATTTCTTAATCTATCATCAGGATAATACCAAAAGTCAATTGCAAATTCGTGATATTTATATTCCAAGTCAATATGAATTGTTGGAGTCCATAAGAAACTGCTAAAAAAAATACCACCATTATCTATATTATTTATTAACTCATCTTGATGAAAACATTTATAATATAGATTAAAAAAATTATTAGAGCAAAGGAAATTAGTATGGATTTCTGTATATTTATAATCATCTGAAGGGCATTGCTTATTTCCAGTATCACAAAGATGTGAACAATATAATCTTTTTTTATTAGAACTATATCTTGGTGGATGCATGTAACCAAGCTCACAAAAAGGTTGGCATTTTAAATTAAATATATCCAAATAATAAGGTCTTTCGTCTGTTCCCTCTGCACATATAAAAGGTTTATTATCTTCAAAACAAAAATCATCAGTTTGTTCATTACATATCAAATCAATGAAATTAGCAAAATCACATGTTTCTGGCTGAGTATTAGGTTCATCGATTAAATTTAATCTCCAAAAATTCCTTGGAGGTCTTAAAGTTGTAAAATAATCTTTACCATTTAATACTTCATTAGAATCGAATTCTAATTTATACTTTGTTGTTTCTCTACTAATAGTATCAATTTCATTAACATATCCTGTTTCTTCATTTCTTATATAATAATTATATCCTTCCATTTCATAAATACGCTCATTTATATTACTTGGATTTTTTTTTTTTACTCCAGAAAAAGGCATACTAATCATTAATTGAGGAAATGCCTTTGTTGTTAAAATAAATTTATGAAAATTATAATATTTGGTGACGATATTTTGAGGAATATATTCCCTAAAAATATTTAAATTTCTAAAATAAATTGTAATATTTGTTCCTTTTTTTAATAAAGCAGGACTTAAAGGTCTATGAAAATTTTGAAAATATAATTTTGTCATATTTTTATAACCATAAAATTTTTTCATATGAAACGGCATTTTTGTCTGAGTTGTATATAATTGAGGAATTTTTAAATTACTTTCAGGTAAATCATTTAAATATTGTTTGCTAGAATCTAAATCAAATGCAAAACGAACATATATCCAATTTGCTGTCTGGTTTCTAACCAAATCCTCCATAGTAACTTTATTATAAGAGCCAACAGTTTCTTTAAGAAATTCAATAATATCAGTTGAATTGATAGACTGAATATATTTCTCGTAATAAGATTTTCTTTTTTTTTCATCATGTTCATCACAGGTAGGATACTCATATAACCATTCTATAGGTGTTGCAAAAATTTTTAGCCCATCCTGGGTGCATCTTAAAGTAATTGCCATAAAATCTTTATAAATAATATTCATATTTGTACCAGATTCAATTAAAACACTTGCATCTGAAATCCAAATCCAAAAATCCAGGGTAACTCTCCAATGAATAGCAGGAGGAACTTCAATCCCCTTTCCTTCATTAATTTCAACTTTTGCAATATCAATATAATCTAAATCGCATGCAAGGGAATTTGCCCTTCCTCCCTTTGGGTTCCATTGACCTTCTACAGAAATAGAAAAGCATTGTGTGCAAACTCCTGTATTACTTGCACATTCTTTGCACTCGATTCTTTTGCATTTTTCGCATTTATCACCTTTGCAAAAAAATCCATCCCCACATACTCCATTCAATACTCCATAATCATTTTCAACTTTACATTTTTTTCCCAAATAAGAGTCAGTCTCTAAATCTCTTCTTCGCATTAAAGAATATGTAGATAAACCTATTTTATTATCTGACTCTAATATTATTTCCATATTAGTTAATTTTTTTAATTTTCCATTATTTTCTAAAAGATCTGGCCAATAAAAAGGCTTATCACTTTTGCCAGTCTCACCCGATATTACAAAATAGCCTCCTTCTGTAGTATTTTTAGTATTTTCTTCAAATGTAAGAGAAAGATTTATCTTCATACTAGAATGAGGTTCTATTGTATAATTCTGAGTAATATAAAATACTTCAGGAATTGGATATTCTTCATTCCAGAAAACATCAGTATAATTTAATATATACCATTGACATGGAGGTTCAGTAGTTGCTGGTTCTGTTGTAGGTATAGGAACAGTAGTTTCTATTTTCTCAACTTCATTACTTAATATATCACTAGAGTCATCATTATTTTTCTCTGGGGTTTCTGTTGGAGGTTCAGGTTCAGGAGTTGTAGTTGTTGGTGTGGTGACACAATCTTGGTTTATTATCCAATCTGAAACATTTGCATACATTTCTTCTGTAGTATTTACGAAATTTCTAACTTTGAATGCAAAAGTTACATTTTCATCTGAAGGATTTTCTACAGTAAAATAAAAATGATGTGGAGAACTGAGATAATCCTTTTCAAATGTTTTATCCATTTTAAGCAACAACTCATATTCTCCATGATTGTAATCAGAAAGCTCATGTTGTTGTGTGCTACATACTTGTTTATGCAGATCTACTAAATTTGTGTCTTCATGATTTATCATCACATATTGACTTCCATCATTTGGAGGATCTTCAAAATTGCTAATAACTTTAATTGTTTCGATTTTATTATAAGGCCCTAATTCATCCAAATTATTTTCAGGTCTTGTTTTGTTATTATATGCATCATAACAAAATTGTTCTGCATCCCAATATATTCCTTTCCATTTGTCATAATATTCATCATTTATTGGCGAATTTCCAGCTCTATGTGCAAATTCATATCCATAGAAATATTCTCTTGTTTCTTGGTAATCACTTTGATCGCAATTATAATTGTCCCCGTAACTTTTGAAATCTGGTTCGCATCTTAATTTCGTCTCAATAAGAAGTATGGTTCCAAGAAACGTTATATAGAAAATTGTCTTGAGATTTCTGTGAAAATAAGCATTCTTTGACTTCATTTTCTTTTAAATATATTTATATGAATATTTTTATTTGTAGATGTTTATTTTCAATTATCAATATATTTTTATTATTTAATTAATTATATCATTTGATATCATTTTATTTTATTTTTTTAATTGAAATTAATTATTTATTTTCCATGGGGATTGGGGATTGGGGATTGGGGATTGGGGATTGGGGATTGGGG
>JAJMZR010014279.1:0-10202 GCA_023807225.1 Epidinium caudatum
GCACCGCCGCCGTCATTTACATACATACAGAGAACGTTGTCTCCTGATTTCAATAACTGGACTTGCTCTGCTGTTAATTGATGGGTATTATAGTTGGCGGTACCACTTTGGTCAAATAATTTCGTACCATTCAAGTAGAGTGTACATTCATCATCGTGGGAAAAAGGAATGTAGAACCCGTGGTCAACATTCACTTCATTCATAGTAAAATGTTTACGTACCCAGTAACGACATCTCTCATCAAGACGCATAGTATTGTAGTAACTTAGTGAACCTTGACTGCTGATAGGCATCGTTAGCGTTCCCCATTCACTGTCATCAAAATCGAAAACATACCAGTCATTGGCTGGTCCTTCAGCTCCACTTTGGGCATAGAAATACTTTGCCTCCCAAGGCTTTTGATACAACTGGCCAAAAGGAATTATCACTTTGGCATTGGCAACGAGACATCCTGCAAAAACGAGGATACTCATTACTAAGGTACGAGTAATAATGTTTTTTTTCATACGTTTTATAGTTATTAGTTATTATTTCTGCAACACAACATTAGCATAGGAAAAACAATCCTATAGAGCTATTAGGTAGAATATCGTGAATTCATGGTGATAGTGTTTACAAAAATACATAGAAAAAATCATTCCTAAAAATATTTTAACATTTTTATAGCATATTTAACCTAAAAATTATATATACTCTTTTTTGAATTACCTAAATTCCGCAGCACTTTAGTTTTACTTTCTTTATAAGTTCCTGAGCAACAAAAAGTTGCTCAAGGATTTTGTTATGTCAGATTTTTCACTTATCTTAGTGCTGCAATTAAAAACAAGCAAAAATCATCCTTGACATGACAAAGATAAACATAAAATGCGAAGGTTCGCATTTAACATAAAATCTGAGACAATCACTCCCTTTGGGGGGATTTTTCAAGTGAGAGAACAGTTTTCTCGTTACGTGGGTCCAGTTATCGACGAGGTGTTGGGGTTACGTTGCGCCTCATTCGGCTATCAGTACAGTGAGATTGTCGGTTCCCTGTCTAGCATTTACTTCTGTGACGGTGACTGCGTTGAGGACGTGACAAGCCACCTGATGCCCCACCTGTCGCTTCATCCCACCCAGCGCACCTGCAGTTCCGACACGATCCTAAGGTGTATTTCAGAACTGGCCACCGCCAATACAACATACGCCTCCGACAAGGGCAAGAGCTACGATTTCAATACCGCATCAAGGCCTCCGTGCTCATGTTCATCTGCGTCCCCGCAAAATGAATATGCCATGAACTGAACATCTATACGTACAATCTCACATACAAAGAGCCTTTTTCACTCGCTGGTGGCTAAACGTGTATCTTTCAGGGTTAATCACGGCAAAAGCTTATTTATGAATGCTTGAGGGGGTAAGGGGGAATTGTCACTCATCTAAACATAAAGGACGATAGATTGCCTTGGAAATGACAAAAAAGACACTACTCTGTATATTTCAAACCGAAAGACTATTAGTTGCGGATTTTAGGAATAATGCATAATTTTCCACCCTTGTGATTTATTTTTCCACCTTTTTAACCTCTCCTATAGTATATATTTATAGTCGTAAAGTAATACGCTGCATAATAGCAGGTAAGAAAATAAAAATAGTTGGTCATTAGGTCAGAAAACATAGGTTTCTATGCTACAAACCATTGATCTGTACATTACAGAACAATGGCTTGTAGCAAACAAAGCAATGGTTTACATGGTCTAAAGCAATGGTTTGCAGCATTCAAAATGTAATGCTACTTGCATATAACTTTCCTTACCGTCCCATCTTCATACCTCACCAAGTGGATACCTTTGCTGTCGGGAGATATGCGGGAGCCAGAGAGGGAATAGTGAATAACGTCATCGGGCTCTCTCATCGTAGTTGGACTAATACCCGTCTCCTCGTCTGTCAACGGGACGATTTCCTTGAACCTCCCCCAATACTCATGGTTGCGGTACAACCCCACCGATTGGGCGGGAACATGCAGCGTCTTATCGGATGGCTTGATGAACCAGAGACAATCGAGGGGAGTTACAATATGGCAATAAATGTCCTTCAAGTCATCCACCAGAGATGGCCCAGGATAGTAGTAACTATGGAGAAAGGCAAATTGACCTATCTCCTCCACTCCAGAGGGTATCACTATGGTTTTCAGGATTCGGTGAGTATCAGCGTAATTAGAAAATGCCCTATATCCGATTGTCTTCAACGAATTGGGAAGGATGATGCAGGTCAACCAGCGATTATCGGCAAAGGCATATTTCCCGATATGCTTCAACGAAGGAGGCAAAATTAGGCAGGAGTCACCACCTTCCTCTGCCATGGTTGGTGGAATAATCCTGCTGAATTTACACGAATGAAAGGTACTGTCCTCGATGGATTCCAGGCCGTCTGGCAACTTGACCGTACTTAATTTACAGTAGGCGAAAGCGGATTTACCGATACGTTTCACGGAGTTGGGAATGAATACAGAATCCAAACTGGTAAAGCTGAAAGTCTCGTCGCAGATTTCCGACAAATCGGCTGGAATGTTGATACTTGAAAGACCCTTGCACCGCAGGAACGCAGAGTCGCCGATTTCCTTCACCGAATTCGGAACGTTGATACTCGTAAGGCCTGTGCAATCCTTGAACGCAGAATGGCCGATGCTCTGAAGTGAAGAACCATGGATAGTTACATCGGATAATCTCCCGCAACCCAAAAAGGCGGAGTCTGCCATGTTGATAACTGTCTCGGGAATGGTCACGGAAGTCAGAAACCTGCAATTATAAAAAGTACCCTCCCTGATGGATTTCAAGTTTTTAGGAATAACGGCGGAGGTTATTGTGGAACAGCTAAAAGCACCTCTTCCCATATAATCCATAGAATCGGGTAGTGTTAATGGACCTGGATTAGATGAAGGGGAATCACCACAAAAAAGGAATGCACAGTCACCGATATGTCTCAAGCTATTTGGCAACTTAATGGTGGTCAGACCACTGTTGTAAAAGGCAAAATCACCGAGGAACGTCAGCGAGTCGGAAAAACGTACATCCGTGAGATTTCTTGTGGCAGCGAATGCGTACTCTTCTATGCGAGTAACCGAATTGGGCAAGGAAAGGGACTTCAACTCTTTAAGGCCAGCAAAAGCATACTGGGCGATACCAGTCACGTTATTGGGGATTATGGTGTTGTTACTGCCTAACAACAAAGTGTTGGTAGAAGTCTCCATCAAGGCGTTGCAGCCATTACGAGAATCGTATTTGGGGTTCTCGGGAGCTACCTCTATCGAAGATAGTGGAGGATATAAATAATAAAACAAGGGGATTCCAATGTTCACCACGTATTTCGGTATGGACAATGATTCCATTCCATAGCAAAACCAGAAAGCTCCCGTCTCTATACTGGTTACGGGATATGTACGGCCGCCCAATACTAACGACTCCAAGATGGGGTATTCTTTCTGTTCATGATTAGTTGCCTTGACAACCTTTGCCTCGCCGATAGAGGTGTCTATCTCATAGACGACCCCGTCCCACTCCACCGTTTGTGAACGGGACGTGAGGGGAAGAAGCATGAGCAATATGAATATGAATGTTCTTGACATAACGATAGGCGTTTTGATTTTACAATAATTTTTTTATCGAGCAATAAACTTCTTCCCGTTCTTGATATACAACCCGTTCCTTTGTGGAGTTGTCACTATTCTGCCTTGCAAGTCATAAACGGTTTCGTCATCTTTCCTTGATGACGGTATAGATGATATTGCGTTTGGAATTATGACTTGCGGATAAATCTGCACACCATCCTCAAAACATTTCTCAAAACTTAAATAGTCACAAACACAGGTTGGTCGTACGCTGAGGCCATTCTCCAAGATTCCTTCATAGTAATCTCCTATACCCTCAACCCAATCGAAATATTCCTCCTCAAAATAATACGAGAAGAAATGATAGAGATTATACTTTCGTTCATTCACCGTTAAAGTATCAATGTGATGCAAGAACGTAGTTCCCGATGCATAATCATTCCATAAAAAATCGCGTTTAAGGTTGAAGTCATAATAGAGAGTCTTTTCCGTCTCCCCATTGATAATGCGATAGATACGCTTGTCTTGCTCTATCCATGCAGCAAAATACACTGATGAACCATTTTCCGATTCTCGATACATCTTGAAAGCCTGTTCCCCGTTGATAACGGTATCGCCCCTAAGCACATAACTGTAATCAGTCAAATATTCATCATAGCCAGTTATCATATTATCCTCGTCAAACTTTTCCTCGTAATGATGGTATTTGTAAAGCCACGTCTTCCCTTCCTTCAACATCGGGTGATAAGGAAGACGTTCTCCATCGGGAACAACAACGATTTCTGGTAACCCAAAGTCCTCATAACCGAACAACTCCTTGCCATTGAGTTCACATCTAACAAGTTGCTTGTACTTACGGGCTTGGAAATTCTTGGAATGAACCAAGTCAACGGAAGAACCGATTCCCTCTGCCCAACATCCGACAATCTCATCACTGCCATAATTGGGCTTAAAGTAAATCACTTCCCTTGTTTCCCCGTTGTTTGTTATGGTTTCTCTTGAACTTTTCTTGAAATTACTCCAACCGATATCATAATTGGAACTATGCAGGTTGTTTTCGTTGAAGCTATAGATGATATAGTTTTCATGCTCCGATTTGTTGTAGATAAAGACCGTCTTGCCAGCTTCATATACCGCATCCTTGTATTGCACGCGATGCTTGTTGTCGGCATTCTCACAATACAGTTTTGCATAGGTGATACCCCTGATAAGCGTGTCACCATCAATGAAATACCGATACTCATAGCAATTGTCGGGATTGGAATAGTCAATGTTCTTATATGTCCACGACTTGCCCTCTTCAAGTATTTGGGGATAGTCAGTGACGTCGTCCTTGTCTTTCGAGAAATCCTTGTACGAGAAGATTTCCTTGCCATTCAACAAGCATCCCAATAATTTTACGTTTGAAGTGGAATAGTAGCCATCTCGATACCTAATGTTGTAACTGCCGATACCTTCTACCCAAACAACTTGTTCGTTAAATGTGGAACGTACCAAATGAAGACGGCGAAATTGTTTTCCACGTACCGTTACATAGTCGGTATATTGCAATTCATAGGTGGAATTATTGACGGTAGTCTTATCGCCTGGGTTTTCAAGGCTGAAATCATAGATTAAGTCAGACGATTCACTGCCTGCCATAATGCCATATACCCGACGGTCTTCCTCATACAGTGCATAGCGATAGCGTATAATTCCATTGTCCTGCACGTACATCTTCTTGGCTTGATGGTCATTTATAATCGTGTCGCCATCAAAGAAAAAGTACAAGTCATCACCGTTCAGGGCTTGATACGAATTGCATGTCCATACTTTCCCATCCTCCACGAAAGGATGATATTCTTCATTCGCCATACTTAGCATCGGGGTTGTCAGTAGCAATACAAATAAAATTCTCTTCATCATTATTATTTCCTCCTAAATATTTGTTGTTCGCAAAGATAAATATTTTATACGATAAAACAATACTTATAGTTAATTATTTGGAGTAATAGTAAAATATAATATTTATGTTCAACGGTCAATGCGCAATGAACTTTCTCCCGTTCTTAATGTACAACCCGTTTTTTTGCGGTGTTACCACTGGGCGACCTTGTAGGTCATAAATGATGGCAACGTCCATCGTCTTGTCGCTTTCCATCTTCTCGATGCCATTGGTGGAATCGAAAGCATTGATGGGCAGAATCTCCTTCCATCCCTTCCAGTCTTCAGATGCTTTATAGGAATCAATCAAGGTCTCATGCACATACAGCGTCCCGCCAGTAATTTTGTCGTTGAAAGGTGCAATAGATGCTCCTGCCCCAGTCTCATGCTTGAACTGGGGAACTTCATCGGCATAGCACACGAAATGAACACAGGGGGTGTCATAGAATACGCCAGCACCAAGAAAATCAAATCTTTTTGAACGGAGGATGATGTCGGTCAATTTTTCGGAACATGAAAAGCTGCCATCGCCTATGTAAGTGACGGAAGAAGGGATGTCAACGCTCTTCAATCCGCTGTCATAGAAACATCCCGCACCGATGCTTTCCAAGCCATCCGGTAACGTGACAGAGGAGAGACTCCATGTCTCTTCGAAACATTGCGCACCCAAGCTTTTGACCATCGAGGGGATGGTGAGGGAACATAAGTTACCGTATTCGTAGAAACATCTGTCGCCTATGTTCGTCACTGGATAAACTTTGCCTTTATAAGAGACCCTTTCGGGAATGAGAACATTCGTCACCTCTAAACGTCCGTCGTAGATGGCAGGGCTGGGGGAATAGTAGTAGCTGTCAATAACGCCGACAACAGACGCAGTACCCTTTTCCTCGTCCAAGGTGTAATATAGCCCCCTGTAAGAGTACCGACCGTCCGACATGTTGTACAAGCCTTCGTGTATGTCCTCTTCTTGGAACTCGTCAATAGGATATACTGAATACCTCCCGAACAACTCGGAATTCTTGTAATCATCCACATAGTCAGATGGCACATATATTTTTTTATAATAAACATTAAAATTAATTTAATTCACAGAAAAATGGAATTAAGCAAAGGCGAAGCTCGAAATATGAGTGGTTGGCTTGAAAAAAAGAGCCAAAAAACTTTCGGCGGCTATCAAAAACGATTTTTCAAGATAGTAAATGGAGTGTACTTAACTTACAGCGAAAAAGAAGAGGATATATTAGAATCAAATGTCCGTATACCAATTGATTGTATAGATTCAGTCCAAAAAAAGGAAGATAAAAAATTTCGCATTCAAATGAACAATGAGGATAAAATGTATCATCTTAAAGCAAAAACAAAAGAAACCAGAGATAAATGGGTAGCCGCTATTGATATACTAAAATCTTTAAAAGAAAATCAACAAAATGATAGAAGCATATCAGTGGCTATGCCAGTCAAAAAAAACAGATTGGAAGAATTCATCAAAAAGAAAAAAAAGAAAGGAGACAAAAATAAAAATTTAAGGTTGAATGAAGAATTTTTGGAAAAAAGAGGCATAAACAAATTATTAGATTTATCAAACCCAGAAATTAAAAAGAGATTTTATAGCGGTTTTTTAAAAAGAGAAAAGAAAAATATGGAATTAAATAAAAAGAAATATTGGGTCATTTTATTTAGTCCCAGACCTTTAAGAAATGGTGATTATGAAACAGATGATAAAATGCTTGATATTTCTAAATTGAAAAAATGGATAAAATATGATACCCTTTTTTTCTTTCATCCCGAAGAAGAAGATGAAATGGAGCCAAGAAAAGAAGCATTAAAATTAAAAGATTGTCACTCCATAACATGCGAAGATAAAGACAATAAATTTTATATTACTCTTGCCATTGGGGATGAAAACTATTTCTTTTATAATAAATTTCAAACCGAAAGAGATTTGTGGTTTGAGGTTTTAAAAAATTCTAGACAAACAGCAAAAGATATTGCCAATTCTATAACCAAAAATCCGAGAAATATGACAAGATTAATGAATATCTATAACAAAAAGGGAAAAGATGCATATTTTGAGGAGTTCGAAAAAGAAAAAAAAAATAATTTGGGAGATTTTCTGAAAATTAAAGACTTTGATAATCTTTCTTTTATATTAGGCGAATATGAAATAATGCTAATTGAAATATTGGATGGATGCTTATTACTTTATAAAGAAAATGGTGAATTAGTCGAGAAGACAGTGGAATATTTGATTGATTCTTATTTAAAGATAATTTGCTCTTTTTGGGAGTCTAATTATAATAAATTAGATAACGAAAAAATACTTAAATTGAGCAATCAATTATTCAAATTTAACGAGTCAATTAAATTGTTTAGAATAGAAGACGAAAACATCACTAAAAATGCCAATGAATTTGTCAGAATATATATAAAAAAAATTTATAAACAATTACTTGAATTTATCCAAAACATTTTAAAAAGTGAAAGACAAATCAAACAAATTCAAAATTCACAAAAAGAACTCATAACAAATGGCCCAAATGATTTATTTACTATGTTAACAAATATTATTACAGCAAATAGGAACATAAAAGTGCCTTATGTTCATACCTATGTTCTAAATATGATTTATGAAGGAATAATTCAATTTTTAATAGGAACAGATTGTATTACCTCTAATTACAATATAAGAGTTGAATCAGAATATTTAATAGCTGTAGCCAATAACACTTTAGAGTTTCTTCCATTATTAAATAATTTTATAGATAAATATAAAGGAAATTGTATTTTATCTGAAAAAAGAATAAATGATGAAATTCATATGAAAAGCATATTATCTTCTCTTAATTTATTAAGAAAAAATGTTATATTAAGACTAGTAATACAATTAAGCAAAACTTTAGCCGATAGTTTTAATTGCTATTACCATTTGTTAGATTTAAACAAAATATATAAAGGAACAACCGAAGTATATTCCAAATATAGTACTTTCATGAAGAAAGAGGTAAAAAAGAGTGTATGGGAAGAAGTATTAAAACTAACAGTTTATTATTATATGAAATTGCTAATTATGACATCAGAGAAAGGCATTAAAAATGCAGATCAGTTGGTGAAAAGATTAATTGAAGATAAAAACCTTCTTAAAGACACATTTTCAACTTTAGTTGAAGAAAATGTTACTTATGAAAATGTAAAGATATTTGATGATGTTGTGTCATTTTTGCAAGTTGACCCTGCTTTAATTTCTTCTACTTGTCTAAATTTAAGAAAATTTTGTGGTAAAATTTTTGATATAAATATAGTGGGAAAACTATTGCAATTTAGAATAGAATTAGATCCCGAAGAAGTAAAAGATGTTATTCAGGCTTGTCAAGAATTTTTTGAAAACTATAAAGAAGATGCTGAAAATTCTGATAAAAAAAGCTTTTTTGAAGACATGGAGCAAAAAACAGAAAGAAGAACTAGTGTAAAAAAAAGAATGGAAAAGAAAAGAAGAAGTAGAAGACCAAAAAATGCTGGATCAATTGCAGGATATGGTGATGGCTTAGAGCAAGGGGAATTAGAAACTAATATTTATAAATTTGAAGATTTCATTGATGAAGATAATGACCAAAAAAGTGATAAAGAGGATGAAAATACAAATGAAAAAACTGAAGGTGATAATTTAAATACTATATTAAGAGTGGAAGATGAAAAAGTTTCTAATGTTGTTATGGAGGGGAAGATGAAGAAAAAAACTTACACAAATTATCAAGATAGATATTTCCAATTAAAAAATGGATATTTATATTGGTTTTTAGATGAGAAGTCAAGAAATATCAAAAATAAAATAAATTTGCAAAATATCATAAAAATAAATTGTACAGGTCCATTAAAAATAATGATCGTAGTGCAAGATCCAAAAGATGAGCAATCAGGTGGCAATATTTTTAAATTTAAAGCATTGGATGCAAAAAGTCATACTGACTGGGTAAAAGCAATAACTGATGAAATGAATAAAATTAAGGGAGAAAATAAAAACAAAAATAATACTTTATTTAAAACCGAAACAAAAAAGAAGTGTGTAAAAGATTATTTGAAATTGCCAGATATAGGTACCGAAAGAACCAATATTAAACTCCAAATAATTAGTCAAATTAAATCTGAAGGATTTTTTTCTTTCATTAATGAACCCGAAAAAAAAGAGGAAAACAGTGGAAATATTAGCAATTATAGCACAAGCCATGAAGATGGAACTAAAAGGTCAGAAAATAATGAAAATTATGACCCACATCTTGTATTATTTAATGAAGGAGAATTAAAGCATTATGATGTGGGTTTGAAGGAAGCGAGGGAAGATGAAGATGTAGGAACTGGCTTTTGTTGTGGAGCTTTTTTTGGATTGTTTTCAAGTAAAAAAAAGAATTAATTATAAAAGAAATATCTCTTAAAAGGCACTGATTTTTTGGTCAAATTATCAAAATTAATTTAATAGATTTAAATATTTTATTTAGAGAAATCTTTATGTTAAAAGAGTTAAATCAAAATAATACTATTGAGTTGAACTATTTAAGTTATAATTTACTTTAATTTTAATTATATTTTTAATTATATTTTTTATTATTATTAATATATTAATTTATTTTTTGGTTAAAAATATAAATTTTTAAATCAATTTTGAATGGGGATTGGGGATTGGGGATTGGGGTTGGGGATTGGG